>JASXSY010003116.1:0-79349 GCA_034509805.1 Sipha maydis | reverse complement strand
AGCTTGTTTGCTTGAACTTAATTTTTTGAAATCTGGCTCCACACTTGATAAATAAACCCGTAAGTCTGAACTTACTGACAGTTTATTACGATATTCATTTTTTATGAACGTGTACGTAGAAAAGGCCCTTTCCACCAACACAATGCTTGTAAATGGTAGCAGAACATTGAACGCTTTGCACGATAGCTCAGGATATTCTTCTTTCGCATCAACCCAAAACAACAAATAATAAACGCTCAAATACACATGATGCTGTAATGAGTCTTGCTCGAAAACTACATGTCGAGATAATCAATACAGTTTTTTTCGGTCGCGTTCTCGAAAATTATAATCCCAATAAACCAATACGCGTAGGTACGCGAAACCCCTTGGTGAGACGTTGCGTTCGTGCGAACCGTGGTGTAACTCTAAAAATTACAGTTGATGTTAGTTTATGCCGTCTATTAAGACCAATGTTCACTTCGGTATTGTTTGCGTGCAACAGTCGTTCGGTTACGTGACAATTACATATTATTAAAACACGTCGTTTTCATCGTCTCGCACGAATAAATAAAACTACCACTGGTCGTTTACATAATAATATTGTTTTATTGGTATTAATAACTATAGCGGTTAAACTAAAAAAAAAATTTATAGAATAAATACATTAAGATGAATAAATAACTTAGATAATATTATGCTATAAGGTAGTATTAATAATAATATAAAATAAACTATGGTATAATATTTACGTAAAAAATAATATTTCAAAAACCGCCAGGGTACCGCAGCGAAGAGCATTCGTGCATAGCACAACAATAATAATTGATATCGTTTAATAATATTGAACACGAAGTAGGTACTATGACCATGGTAACTCGTGTTTTGGAAATTCGGAAGAGCGTGTAAATTAATTTGAAAGTTTGCAGGCAGCGAATGAAATGTTAAAAATATTTTACTGGTAAAAACATTGCGTGAAACGATTAATGATAATATTATAATATCAATTATGATTATTTGTTGAGTGCACGATGTACTTTTGACTGGGATACTCGACGTCGACCTTAACGAAAACTTAAGTGGTATAAATAATTGTGAAAATTATGGAATGCATAAAATATAACATGATACGAATGCAATTATCATTCGACGTTTGTACACCGATCGTGTCAAAAATATTTTTTACTTAAGGCGTGCCACTAAAACTTGATACTTATTGTTTAAACGCACTCGAAAAAAAATTCCTTTGTGGTATATAAAAAAAAAAAAACATTCAAACAAATATCCGTGATTAACGTTAATTTCAAAACTGTACCTAAACTATACTTACGATGGTAAAATAATAAAAAAAAAAAATTATTTTGCGTGTAAATAATGCACGAGTAAACGTCCTTGTGTTAAAACATAACGTAAAAATATCGCAGTATTTAAATATATAATGTGTGATCAAGTTTTAAAACTAATAAATATAAAATATAGATAAAAAAAAAAGACAAAAATACATTCGATTACAAATATGAGATAGTATAAAGAAGAACGTGTTGTAATAATATATAATGTTCAAATTTTGTTAATATATGCACGGAGAAATCTTTCAGAATTTAATATGACAATTAATATTTCAATTAGAAAACCATTCTAATAAAAACGGTGAGTTTTTAATTTACATTAATTTTTTTGGTTTGAATAGGAGGGACAATTTATGCATTGGCTTTTAAAATTTAAACGAGTATCTAAATACTTTTATACCGTAATCAAATAATTCACTTCGACTGACATGGAAATTTGAAAGACTATAAACTACATTATATTACGCGTTCGAATGTTCAGCGGCGCGAGAAAGGGTAGAACTCTTGGTAATTTTTTTATGGTATTATGCCACGGTTTTATACACAATGAAATGATGATCGTTTACCGGCAGATTTGAACGTTTCGAATAAAAAATGTATGTAAATGCATGCGTATGTAAAAAATCAGAAATTTAAGCTGATGAGTAATATAATATAGTATTGTCCTTGTAATATTAATAGTAAAATAATAATAATAGTAATAATAATAATTATAATAATTATCGGACGACGAGAAAAGCACGTCGTACGCATTAATTTGCACTCGCACACGCATCAGTGACAGAAAGCTTCATTTTTGAATACGTTCTGACCAGCCGTAGAAAAAGCGATGCTGCGCAGGCTTCGAGACCGTTCGAACAACGAAGGGTCCGTGTAGATCGGCTCGCTCGGATCCTCGAATCCTTTTCCAACGCTGCTACTGCCGCCACCGCCGCCGCCAATCACCACTGCCGTCGTCAAGTTGGTCGATCCAGTACCCATCGGTTCCACAGGTGCTCTAAGCAGGACGAGAAAAACGTTCAAAAACAATATTTGATAAAAAGTTCCGAAATCCGCTGGTCGAAAACGAACGACCAACGAGATATAGAATCCGAAGGAAATAAGCGAAAGCCCGAGAAAACAGTTTTGCACAGTTTTGTAGTATGCATAACAGTCGTCGTTTCCGACCTTTATGATATTGCTAACGCATTAATTAACAATTTTATTTTATTTATTTTTTTTATTAAGTAAGAAAATTATTACGAAATCACGGGTATCAAGAATAGTCTAATTCAAGTATTAATATTTCGGTAGACTCACCTTATGTTAAGGAATGGTTTGCGCTTTCCAAATGACATGTTGGAGAAGAAACTGCGACCCGAAAACGACATGCGCCCCGTTGACCCGCTACGCTGAGTCATGTCGCTCAAACCAGAACTGCTATTTGCCATTTCATTCTTGGCCGTCAGCAACCAATAACGCCTGCGAACAAAACACCATGTTTTAAAGGATCTGAGATTTTGTTTAAAAAACCAAAACTTGGTTATCAACGAACATGTGAACCAAGTCCGTGAATAAACAATACTCTAAAAGAATGTTTTTCCTTACAGTTCATTGGTAAAGGTTTTAATTGTTTTTATAAAATTAAATAAATTAAGCTGTCTATAACTCAATAGTTCTATTAATTGCCGCTATAGGCATATATATACATTTATACTTCATGTTTTATTATTTTATGAACTATTTAAAATAATTCAAATTCAAAAATGTAAGCTTTCAACGATAAGAAATGAAAAAGAGTGTTCTCATTTAACATTGTTTAAATATGATTTACACATTAAAAACAAATTTTATTTTAATTAATTTAATTATAATTTAAATATAATTTAATTTAATATTAATTTAATTTATTTTCATCTTAAAATATCATCAGCGAAACAAATAATCGAAAATTTATATAATTTTTAAATTTCTTAATTTTGATTTTTGTTTTCTCATTGATCTTCATGAATAATTGTTATTTAGTTTTCTGTTTAATATACACGTGTTGATATTTCGAACAAACCGAACTTATTATTTATTATTATTTTTATTTAGTTTACGTATTTATATTTAATAGTTTCCAAAAGTAAAACTAAAACACTTTTACACTATTTGAATCTATTGTTTCTTTTTTATTTTTATGAATTTTTGTATTTTTTTTTGTCACGATATTACTTTTTGCATAGTTCTCGACAAATCGAAAATAATACTACCATAGGATACCAGATAATGATAAACATAAAGCAATAAATGGGTATGCCATAATAATATTGTGCTCACATATGAGAAAGCATCTTCGCTATGTAATATTTTTGTAATATTTTTTTTTTTTCTTAACACAGTGGCAAAGGTTTTCTAACAAAAATCGAGATCTCGTTTCAAAACAACAAACGATCACTAATAAAACTAGTGGTTTTTGATGTTATTACTTGTAGTAGATGCCAGCGGACATGGAAACGGTAATCAAAAGCACCAAGAACATGAACAGCGAAAATACCATGCTGTAATATTCCCTGCTCGTCAAACAAATGCTCTGCGGGGCCGGTTCCGACGTCGTCTGTTCCAACGGCATGTCGTACCGGCTCTCGTACACCTAGAAAAATCGGAACGCGTGACAAACGTGTCCAATATAAGCCCTTCATCAAACTTACCTCGATCACTTGTCGCACTTTTTCTTCTTCTCCAGGCGTGGTCCCTGCCAAATCGTCCGGTCCGTTCACTGCGGTTTCGTTCTTGTCCGTAGCGCTTGTGTCCCTACGACGTCTGCCCAGCGACGGTTCCGTTCTGCCCGCGTGTAGTGTACAATACGCCTAAGTTCACAGTAAACACAGCAACGTGTCAATACGATTGTGAGTAATCGGAAAGGACGAAAATAATTAATTTAAAATAAATGACGAATAATGCACTATGAAATAATGTTACCGGTTGACATCCGTCGCGACACGTTCGGACGGTGGCTTCGAACACCAGGAAATTCGACTCGGGAATCTTGAAAGCGTTGAATCTCGCTTCCAAACCGTCGCCCTCTCTAGACTTGTCTAGACCGGGAAACACGAAGTTGTCCACTGGACATCTGTGAAAATGATACAACTGTGCGTTATTCATCATAACATTGCTATAAAATAACACCTATGTACGTAGGTACTTGCACGGTTTGATTGAAAACGCGATGTGATCTACCGTAATTTACTCAAATTACTCAATCGTTCCCCCCTCCCCGGTAGGGGAATGAGTTCGAAAAATGTTGACACCTAACCTCACCACAGAGACTACAATGCGTGTTATCATTTTAAATAAATATAATACTCGTATTATTATAAATATTTATAGTTATTAAGATAGTTAATTTGTTATTACGTCTAGTTGGAAATTAGTCAGAACATTTAAATCTGATTTTGATAGAATGACAACGAATTTGTTATAAGAGTTATAAGATAAAAAAATAAATATTTGAAAAATTAAGACTTCGGAATTTATTTTATACAATTATCTATAATATTTGTATATTCTTAGAGTTAATTATCTTTCACTATATTTTACATAGTATAATACAATATGGTTCGTATCTTTTTTCGAAAACCACATCCGGCCGTAGTAATAATAACCCGTCGGACTCACCCATAACGGTCTATCAACTGAACACTCCTGCCGCTGTACGGGTCCCTTGCAATTACGTTAGTTGCAAATATGTCACTGGCATAGTTGTATCCATCTTGAGCCTCCAATCGGAACGTCAACGGGTCTCCTACTGCTATCGTTTGCGTGGGCCGGCCCTGGAACAATATCATCAACCGGACACGTGAACTCAGCGAGTTCTCCGCTGGTAGATATTCGATGGGAATCGGGCTTCCGGAGCTGAAAACGAGAATCCATTAGACGATATTACCCTAAACAATCGTCCAAATTTTCTAAATCATCTATGTTGTACTTACTTTGCGGTCATGTAACTCGAAGTGACGACAGCCTCCCCTGGGCCTCGAAATAAACATGTCAAGTTGTATCGTTTGTCTCTGCTGGTCTGTACGTAATCGCTGAACTGCACTACTACGATATTGGTCATTGTGTCTCCGTACTACACAACGTGCAAATAAATAAATATACATGTAAACGAAACCATTTTTAAATTGTTTACGTGTAATGTTAATCTTTTTTAAACCCAGTGATAGATCATGAGCGCTGGATGTGTAATTAAAATATATTTCACCGAACTTATGGGTACGAATAGCCATTTATTGAATCCTTAAATCCCAAGCCGAGGGTACACACACTTAGTTTCTAAATATTTAGCTACTTCTCAGTGTTTTGAAAGAGCGTTGTTAATCAACGATTGGTATTAATATAAACTTATTAAATATGAAAAGTAGTAGCGAAAGTTGTAGCGATTCATTTATGATTTCAAAAATAATTATTATTTCTGTAAAGTACTACGTGTTTCGAACTGTTATATGCAAGTCTGCCCGGTCTGCCCGAGTATTAGAAGGAAAGAAGAAGATATGCAACAGGTTGTGCGGTGAACGTTGTGATCGTGAAATCGTTGAAGCCTTTTTGCGTCGGTCGAGCGCAACGATAATCAACGCGTCGTGGTTGTACCTCGACAAGACCACCTGTCATAACCCCCCCCCCCCCGCACGATACCGAAACGCCCACGCATACACACGTATGATCACATTCGCTCGTAATTAAGCGCAATACCGACATGGACATGCGCGTATATTATTACCCGTTGCGTTCCGCAATCCGGATATCCCTGCGCACCGCTGATCCGCAAAACGTTTGCGGTTCCACCGTTTCCCCTGTAGAAACATCTGTCGTAATAACCGTGCGTGTATATTCGGCCCAAAAATCCTTCCGGTGTGCGCAGCGTGAACTCCATTCCGTCTTCGCTGCACACTTGCGTCACTATGAATAATAATAATAATAATATGTACGATCAGTTCTCGGAGTACAAATTTTTTTTAATCGGTAACGTTAAAAACGAAATCGGATTCGGAAGACGTTACACGTGAGTACAAACGTAAAGCTAACTTTCAAAAAACATTCTATACAAAAAAAAAATAATATCATAAAACACTAATGAAATTAACAAATAAATATTTTAGGAGACTTTTATTATGATTGTAAAAAAAAATGTACATTTATCGATGTTAGAGCACTACGAATTCATTATTTCACTGTCTTATTACAAGTCAAGTATATTAAAAAAACACTTTAATAGCTTTTTAGATAGGTATTCGTTTATATTATTTATTTACATTTTTAATTTTACAAATTAAAATAAAAAAAAGTTTATTTCCATTATTTAATAAAAATCATAATTGTTTATGGTTTTAATAATGATAATTACAATTTATTCGTTTCTTTTTCACACAATTGACAGATTATAGGTCATAGACCAATATATTTAGGTACTTAATTTTTACAATCAACGATATTTTTTTTGAAATCACATGAATCAAACATATTCAAACATGATAAATGTATTTAACATATTATGATGAAGAAAAATTCAAAAATTAATATTTTTTTAAAATAAAATCGTGTGAACAAAAAACTAAATTAATAAATTATTTGAAAAATAAAAAAATTAATAAATTAATTTACAAGACCGATAAAAATTGGGCAAAGATTGAGATAAGTTCAAATAATTAAACTCGTTTTTAATCATTGGGTATACATTTAATTGTTTAAGTTCCGTCAATCACAATATACTTAGGTAATATAACTGTAGGCAACACTTACCGTCCAGACAATCTTGACCACTCCGGCTTCCCATGGCGGACTTTTCGTAAAAATCGTAATCTGGCGCGTTTTCGAAGAACGCCGGGTTGCCCATGTCGACGTATCGCGTTTCCTGATCGCTCAACTCACAATTCTCTCTCTGCGTCCCGTACGGTGCCGTCCTGTCAAATACATAAGAAAGTCAATAATAACGCAAGACTACTGATGTGTTGGCGAGCATCGCGGTCCATTGACCATATTGATATAGACTGCGTTTTCGATAATAATTACAATCGAACTTCTATTTCACGAGCCTAGTGGCTCATGATAAAAAATGCCGTTAAATTGAAGTATAATTTCTTCTTATTAGAAAATCGTTTTCTCTGCACGAAATATGACATAGTTACTTACACATGGTAATTATTTATACAGTAATAATGTTATACAGTTAAATATAAAATTATAATATTTATAGTGCTATGTTAACTGGTAAATTATAACGTGTAGTCTACTTATTATACGAATGTACCTTGTTAATTCTCTTAACATTTTTTTTTTTTTTTTTTGTCAAAACACTGTGGTTCGAAATCTCCGAAACTACTTTGCCATACTTTCGACGGTACGGAAATACAATTAATATATAGTTTTGACATTTAAAAATGTTTAGAATAGTTTAAAACTAGCTCGTCAAGTAGATTTTTTCCGTTAAACTGAAACGTTTTTCAACGAAAATACCATTCGTTCCAAGAAAAGAAACAATTCATTGTGCAAAAGAGTTTTGTTTAATAGAAGTTCGACAGTATTATCCAATTATCAGTTAACAACATCATTCGGGCACAATAACGAAAACGCAACAACGGGTCTGGTGGATCACTACTCCGTGGAATGCGGTACTTGCCTGTAGTTAAACGATCGGCAGTTGAAATCCCTGACCAACGAGCACTCGCGTTCACAATGAGACAACGTGGGCGCAGTGATGAAACGCTTGATCAACCCTCTTGCCATACGCATCCGTACGCCCATCTATGAATTCGTGTGGATATATTAGACGCCACGTTACGTTCGGTTTCGAACTAACTACAAATGTAGTCGTTAATACCTGTTTGAATCCGTCAGCGTCGTCACATCGTATATTGAACGGTCTGTTCCCGTCTACTCCACCGCCGCCCACACCACCAATGCCACCGCCGCCTATGCCGCCGATGCCACCGCCACCGCCGATTCCACCGCCGACGCCACCTCCATAATAACCGGGCACGTTAGGGAGTCCCAAGGGAGGTCCTAACGGAGTCCCTCCTATTGGAGGCAATCCGCCTGGGATAGCCGAAGGAGTGTAAGGTGGTATCGAAGATCCGATGACGGCCGGTGTGGATCCGAAGGCATAATTGTTGCCTCCGGAACCCAGAAAAGGAGGTATATCCGCTCCGTGACCTCCGACGTGACCCCAATATCCTACAGGTGCTTCACTAGGATACGGTCCAACACTTGAACTCATGCCACCTCCTCCGACTATTCCTCCTCCTCCTCCACCTCCTCCTATTCCGCTGCCAGCTGTACTAGAATAACCCGGATAAGAACCTCCTCCGTACACTCCGCCAAAACCTCCTCCTATATTAATGAATTAGAAGTATAATGATTGCTCCTTATTCGAACTTTGTCATTTCGACACTCACCTATTGGTTTACCCGGAGTTGGATAAGGCGGTTTGCCACTGCCTAAGAAATTGGATCCTTGTCCCAAAGGATCGGGTCTTGTGAACGGCGTAGACGCGACACCACCGTCTGCGAATAGAATAATAATTAACAACAAATAACTCAAATGTTTTTTTTTTCTAAAACATGTAGATGGATTTGGCCAAAAATAATCACGAAACCGAAAAACAATAGTCAATAATTATTATAGTGATTCGATTAACACAATAGTAGGTCAACTCACTCATTAGATTTTCGTAATAATCGTAATCAGCGTCGTATATCACGCGATGCCCGTCCCTTTGGTTGAAGCGGCTGAGCCTGCAGATCCTGAAACGCTCGCTGTAGACAGCCGAACGGCACTGGAAGCTCACTTGCCTCAGACACTCGTCCAGGCACTCGCTCAACGACCGTCCGGTGATTTCTGAATGAAACTCACCGCCGAGCCGGCTGTTCCTGTATCGTTGGAAAGCCGTGTCAGGTCTGCGGCCGTCGGCGAAAAGGTGTGACGTCAACGTGTTGTCCGAGAACTCGTTGCCTTTGGCTGTAAGCAAATCGCCACCTGATATTTCGTTAGAGATTTGCAAACACACGTTGGGTCAGTGATTGGTTAGAAGGGGGGATAGGTTAGGCAAATCATAAACACTTACGGTTGTCCAAGCACACCAGATCGTACAAATCGTGTGTAGGGCTGTTGCTCACTCTGAGATCGTCCTTCTGCGACATCGAGTCCTCCTCGAAAATTATGCAACGTCTGATTTGTTCGTCGTACTCGACGGCCCGGCAGAAATACCTTAGGGAGAGTAAAGGGAAAAAAAATGAACAAAAATTTCCGTTGGTAGTTTAAAATAAGTAGTTCGTATATTTAACGTCGTACAATATTGTATTATAATACACTCACTTTTCGGCGCGTAAACATTGCGCTTGACACTCAATCAACGATAGATTGGCAAAAATGTCCACCTCGAACGGTCCGCCCAACCGTTTGTTTTCCTCTTTGACAAATATAACTGGCCCATCACAACGTCTTTCGACTGAAAGTACACAAAAAATCGATTGTAATATTTTCTCAAACGAATAAATACATCGTACGATACAATTAACAAACAATCGCGCGAGTGGAAAATCCGCTTACCGTTCAGACAAGTGTTTTCTAAATAATCAGAACTAGGATCTTCTTCAAGTAGTTCTGGGTGTGATCTCCTGGTGAATCTACTGAGCCAACATGTCTTTGAGGCTGAGTCGTATGTGGCCGATCGGCAAACAAACGTGAACTCGTTCAAACACTTGTCTTCGCAATCCGTCCGGTTAGCTGCTATCATTTCCTTATATTCACTAGGTGGTAACTTAAGCTTCTTCCTGGTATGTCTTTCAAAAACGTAATGTCTATTGGCACATTCTCTTTCAATTCTGCTAGCTGTAAATTATAGGAACATTAGTTTTCGGTACACTAAATATTTTTCATTCTGTCCTATGTTCGTTCGTATATACAAACTAAGAGAAAATATCGAAAAATTAAGATCGTCCGAATTCGTTATAAATAATAACATGATTATTCGAAAAAAAAAATATTCCCAATTTGAGTACGGATAATATTATTCTTTATTTATTTACAAAAATTATTCATCATAAGTTGCTCAACTGTAGAATTTTCGTTATAGTTTTCATATAGTTATTGTATTGTCAGCTTGTAGTAATCATTAAGAAGCTATAATTATTATTTTAGTAAACAATAATTAATACCAGAATTCTAGTAACTATTTATTACTTTTTTTTTTTTTTTTTTTGTGAATTGCATTATTGAATACAATAACTCTTGAAAATAAAAAAAATAAATTTTTGTTTATTATAACACCGATTTGTTATAGAGTATACAATAGTGATACCTGCTACTTTGTATACTAAGTGCCTTATGAAAAAATTGTTATAAATAAATAATACGTCTAAAAAATTACTACGTTGGACACGTGAAAAACAAAAACAGAAAATCACAATAATTTCTCAAACTCAAAATGCATAAACTGAAACACTGTGGCTTATATTTATTTTTTTTTGATTTATTGGAAAATATACACAATCTTCAAATAATAATCTGTTCAGTCACTATAATCGATATTTGTGATTGTAGAAAACTAATTACATGTATGTGTACAATTTGAATAGCTTGAATATATTATAGGCGTTGAGCAGTAGCATACGAAGAACGAAAAAATTTATTTAAGTTACATTTGTTTAATCGTTATTATTATTAAAGTATTATTTTTTTTTTTTTTTTAATATTACTTAATCAAATCTTAGCACTATATTTACACTGAAAACTTTCTGTTGTAATTTCTATTAAAAGAATCATGGAGAAATAGTGTAGATGCCATGTCAGCAACTGAACAAATTTCAAATTCCGATATGAAGGCAAAATCGAAAAAATGATTATGAACTCCTATTGTCGTAAAGTATTTAAATTTTTGATGCATTTTTGGTAGTAATTCGTGTACTCAGAATTTCGTCGATAAGGTATGATATCGTTTGGGTACCACGTTCAATTATTTTATATTATTTGTTTTATGTATAGATTTCTCCAAAAAAAGAATGAATAAGTAATATTATAATTACACTTTCAGTTTAACACCTGCCTACGGGATGATTAATCTTTCTCTCGATGTCGGAACGAGATAAAAATAACGTCGGCAAATGTCGTTATTATATAATATTATGATTTCAAAGGATAAGAGATACGACCGGCATACTCGTATAATATATTTGCACTACTATTTTCTATGTAAAGTATTGTTAAAAATTATTTGCTAACAATCAACAGTTTAGTGACGAAGTAGTCAACACAATAATACAATACGTGTATTGTATAATTCGTATACGTATTGTCTTCGGTATAATAACATGTTCGATGTATTTTTGTCAAGCAACGATCGCGTTCACAATTCAATTCATACTTAAATATGAACAAACATTTTTACCACCACGATAAATAATTCGAAATAAATTTAGAAATAATTTCATAATAATGACAATTTTAATTGAACTTTCCAGCAATTTAAATCGTGATTGATAACACAAAAGGTTATTCACCTCACGTCGATCACATTACATAACATGGTCGGTTGCACACGGTGTGTTTGACCGAGGGTGATTATTGTCCAGAACAAACATAATTTGTACGTCAATCGAGGTCAAAAATAAAGTAAAATATGAACTGGACTTTTAGAATTTTGCAACCAGATATATAATTTGAACGAAAAAAAATTATATACTGATTGAAAGTTTTATGTTATATCGATTTTTTTTTCATGTAAATACATATTAAATTTTACTGGAAAAAAAAATATTTGGATTTATTCAAATATTATCAGAGCTTTCGAATCATGCAGTTAAATTTTAACCACTAATATAAACATTGTACGTATACAACATTACACAAGAGTGATTTTTTTATACTACGTATACATTTGATATCTTGATTTCCCAAAAAATTCCATCGACATAATTTATAAAACTTTAAAATTTAAAAACAGTAATTACCAACTTTTGAAAATAATAAAATAAATTATTTTTAAAGGATTTCCGTATAAAATAAAAAAATAAATAAATAAATATTTTCTTAACCGCCAACCTATTTTTGTTTTATATACCTAATAATAGGTATATGTATTTTTATTAATAAATATGTATGGCTTTTATTTTTGTAGAAGTTTGGACCCTAGTACCAGCTTATTTTAAATCTGTATACAAAGGAAGCTGAACAGATTATGAGAAATAGTACAAGCAGGAATAATTTTATATGGTGAAAAAGAAGACACGCTTTGGTTTTCAGTAATAGCAGACGGCACTAATCCATATTCTAATAATAATAAATATTTTATTGAACTATGAATATAATATATTCAAGATATTCATTATAAATTAAATGAAAACTAAAAGTATAATCTGTAATGGCAATGAAATTTTACAAATTTATAATGCCAGACTAGAAAAAATTAATGAGTATACAATAGTACCTAAAAAGTATTACTTCCATGGCGCGGTCGATGTGACAAATTAATAACAATAACAAAAATATCATGTTAAGTAAAATGTGTATTTAAAAAAAAAAGTCTAATTTTTAAGGAAAACGTAGTTATCAAATTCAGGAAAAAATTACTAAACAACCATGTTTAGAGCCAAGTAATGTATAAAAATGAAACATAGGCGATAAGAAAGATTGAAAAGTGAAAATAATTTGCATTCATGACATTCATTGCTGCAAACATTTTTTTTTAAATAGTATGCTTCATCAAAATGTATATTTAATCTTATAATAAATTTAAAAAATCTTCAGTAAAACAATGATTAATATTTCCGTTAATAATATACCAAAAACGTTTAAATACAGGAAATGATCATTTTCTTTCTTTAATGTTTAATACAATTTTTGAACTATTTCACAGTACGCTGTTGTTCAAAACATCTACAACCAATGGCCATTACTGATGAAATAATAAAAATTATTTTCCTTTATTTTAAAGAGATTTTTGCTTTATCTAAGTATAGCTCAATAATTGCGAGTAATAAACTATAGTAATTAAGGTACAATTAAGTGATATTTAAAGTAAATCGATGAAAAATAAACACACTAATATACAATATAACGGTGGTGGCAAATTTGCGGCTGGCGAATCACATGTTGCCTTGTCATTGTCAGATGCGGCTCGCATTTTTAATTTATAAAATTAAAATTTACTTCTTGCATTATTATTATTATGAATTTTATTTTTTACGATATAAATTTATGAAAACAATTTCTAACTATATAAAATGTATCTATAACAATATTGGTTCTTGGTATTATCGTATTTATTCATGTAGCTCGCGAACCTATTTATGTTGGCCATCTCTGCAAACATAATATATTGTTGAAAGGTGAACTAGTGATAAATGCTGATAGGTGCAATTAATTAATTATATCGGTTTCAACAGCGAGGTAGAACATAATTTAGAGAAGGTCAAGTGGATAACAGATAAAAATTTAAAACTTAAATACATATGATATATATCAATATTATACAAGTACAAGAAAAGATTATTAAATTACGGGATCAAAATAGTTAAAGATAAACATTTATTTAGAACGGATGTTAAAAATAATATTATTGGATTTGCAAATGTATTAATGGTTTTAAATTCATCTATAAATCCAGTAGTTATTTGTTTGTCTGATAATGTGACTGGTGAATGGTAGGCCGTATAGGCGAGCGCAGACCTATATTTCAGGGTGTGCCTGCAATACTTTTGGGCCCCATCCTAACAAAATTTGTTGGGATATTTAATAAATTGTAATGTATAAATAATTAAATAAACTAAAATTTTATGTATAACAATGTGGTATATTAGTCCCAATTGATATGTTTTTCTCGTATATTTCTCACAGACAGCTTCAATTATTCATGATTTGTACTTATGTAGTTAATTGTAACTGTTATAATATCATGATAAGTTTTTGCACAAAAATTTAGAAAATTTTATTTTATTTTTTCTATTACTAAACATGATTTACATTTTACCAAATATTTTAGTATAAATTACAATTAATATGAGCAAAATCAGTTAATATACAGGACCTTACTCTTAGTCTTGAATTGTAGAGCCCTATTTATAATATTTCAGGGGGTGCCCGGGTACACCCGGCACCCCACGTGCACCCCTCGTGCACACGCCTACAATTGGCCGTAATATTGGCGTAAATTCGTCTGTGGAAGTGAGATAAAATAGTATAATTATAATAGTATAATATATTAAAATAAATAAAAAATGTTTCAATCACAATTCTAGCTAAACGATCAGTATAAACAGAAAAACTTTGAATAACAACAAAATTGTTAAATTATAATTTTTATTAAATTCGAAAATATGTATGTAGTATGATGTCTCTAAACGAATAACAGTATAGGTAATTTCGGTGCAGTATTGATTGCAAACAGTAAATTAATAATGATCATTATTAATAATTGATCCGTCTCATCCGTATCTAATTTACCGAGATATAATTGTATGAACATAACATTGTCCTTCGCATTGTATAACAAGCATTGAGTTACAAGAGAAGGATACAATAACAATAACGTACTGTATTTTTTTTATGTTTAACGTAATATAATATATTACTTAATATAAAATAAAAATTAAATTGAAATAGTTCAAAATCTAAAGAGCTTTGAAAATATTATTTATGTTGTCAAGTGGTCGAAGTATTGAATTCGACTTGTTGTGCAAAGGGATTTATTATTTTCTTTTATTTATTTATTTTTTTCGATTATTTAATTATATAAAATAACTATTAGTTAAAGTTATTTACTATATAGTAGTTATGGTACATTAAACAAAGTAAGGGTTATAAATGATTTAGTGACACTCATATACTCGTATGTCTGTATAAAAGTATTATACTCATAGAGATAACATGAATACATTTAAAACCCTAACATTTGTCGTACATTTGCGAGTTTCAGAACAGACTGCACAAGGCAAGTATCAACAGATTTGAGTTTTCCGAACATAACCTAAACCGTTGGAAACCCAAATCTTGATAAATTATTATACGTATCTAGACGATAATATTATATTCGCTTACATAACAACATTGTAATAATGTGCACCGGCAGTTAAAAAAATATTTTCGTGTATAAAAGTTTTACAATCATTTCTCATACCACTAGTCATTCGAATTTATTCGAATTCAATTAAACGTACCTACGCCTAACTGTTCGTTGACAAATACCAAATATATTTGTTACACTACAGTGAATACGACCGACGACGGCGCAGTTTTCGATTGTGTTTTGTTGTTACAGTTATGTGCGCGACGCGTATCAACACAAAGTTATGTTTGATTTAAAAATGATATAATAAAACCCATAAGTACATTAAACAATGTATTTCCGATATGACGAAGAAAAAAAAAATTTAACTTTAAAAACTGAACATCAAATATAATTACAATGCGTACGGTTAAATAGTGATCGTGGTATTATTGTAACTAACTACAAATCGTTTTTGGATCTGTTTGATTGGAATTGCGTCTGACGATTACAACCGTTGTAAAAAATGTATTGTTCAAATTATTAGTTAATATTAGGAGTATTGATATAGAAAGTATTACGTTTGAAGTCTCGGTGCGTCCGACGCGGTCTATTTTAAAATAATTATGAATCGTTTTACTCCTGATAAATATTTTCGATTCGCAACGATCGAGTGATTCAAGTAGACAAAAGTCTCCCAACACTTGACACAAAACGGTTGGGAACGAGCACTATTGTTGATCGAAAAGTTAAGTTCTTGTTTTTAACTTTTTTCTGGACCGGTTGTGCTTGAGATTTTGCCACACCAGCTTTCACGTAAAATTAACAAATTAGTGCGGGACAATGCAATTACTCACATGACAGACACACTTCGGTATAATGCACGCTATTGGGCACGATTACCAGTACGCCGATCCCTTCCGGGTGTGCTTGTTCCCTGGTCAGGTAGCACGTGGACTCCTCGTACTCGACCGTGCCGCTGAACGAAGCGATCCGACTGCCCGGTTGGAAATCGAACGACGTGCACGTCCGTACTAGGTTGTTGGTGGCCGTACGATCTCGCAGACAAAGCTCTTGGCATTTCTCCAGCACTCGGAAAGGCGGGGCCGTGTCACGTACCTGAAGCGAGCGGAACAAATTAATGCAATCGGAATAGATTTTCGGTACGTAGCGCAATGTGGTTCAAAGGCACGGTGAAACCATTTACATTTTAAAATATAAAACGAAATAATAAGCTCTATGAGTTTCTTCTTTTATGAACTTCGTTAAGAACTTTTTAAAAGATCGGTTGAAATAAAAAATAAAAACTTTGCTAAGTTCATCATTTAAACCCTACCCGGAGTAAGAGATGTATCGAAATCAAATTGAATTTAAACTATAGACCATTTAATCAAATATTATATATTAACCTGAGACGAGTAGTTTAGAAAAAAATTAAGGCATTGTATCGTCTTAAATTGCTGAACGAAGTAGATTTGTAGTATTAAAAAACTGAACGAGTACCTACAGTTCTCCGTACGGTTAAATTGTATTTTATTATTTACCGATAAAATGAAAAATATTTACCAATTACGTTGAATATCGTTCATAAAAAAGTTCACATATACCTACAACTTTTGTATAAAAGTGATATTATTATTCATTATATATTATTAATTATTATATTATTATCCGTTTATCAAATTTCAGAAGAAATAAAAAAACTATGTTGTCTTTTTGTAAATATTAAACGTTTGATTAATTTTAGAGAAGTAATAAATCATAAATCTCGATCTGTGTGATTAAATCATATGATATTTTCATCATCGAAGAGTGATTCGTTCGATAAATCAATGTCTAGTAGTTTACATCGTTTTAATTTCAGCACTAGTGCAATGAACAAACAGGTAAAATATAATATACTTACCACGTCATCGTCGAATCCTTGCAATTGCTGATCAGGTAATCTTTCGTAAACGATTCGGCCGATGCCTTGGTTGCACGTTGTTTGTGCTGTAATAAAAAAAAATTAATAAATTACTATACATTACAATGCAATTCGTCTCGTCGTGCTTATTTATCTAAAAAAAAATTATTCGCAAACAGAATTTTTTTTTTTAACTGTTAATCTCATCCAACCTAACCTAACCATGGAAAAACAACGTAATACTGTTCGTCTGAAAAAGCTTACCGGCCGAGTGTACCGTTGAGTACGTAACGAGAATCACCAAGTACAAAACTGTAAGATATGGTTTCATTTTAACCATCATAATGAAGCTGGATAGAAATAACTCGATTTGTACACTTTCAAACTTTCCTCGGGTGAAAAAATAATTGGAAAACTACTCGTATGG
Organism: Sipha maydis; assembly: GCA_034509805.1. Taxonomy (NCBI): domain Eukaryota; kingdom Metazoa; phylum Arthropoda; class Insecta; order Hemiptera; family Aphididae; genus Sipha; species Sipha maydis. The sequence continues at coordinate 61,692 of JASXSY010003116.1, read as the reverse complement.
TTGACTTTACCAATAGCAAATGTGTTGTTTGTGGACTCAACACTACAATGCTGATAGAATGGACGGTGAGTCCATAATTTTATTTAAAAGCTGAAATCGATCTTTCCGCTGACGCAGATTGATGAGAACTAGTTATGGTCTGATGTACATTTGGCTCATCCTTCCACTACATGCGAAATTCCAACAGCGTGAAATAACGAATCGACGCAAATCAAACGTGTCAGTAATAGTGTGGGTTATGTATTATGATGGGTAGGGGAATATTTATTTGTGTCAAGTACAATTTACCAGTTTGGTTGTCCCATACGTGTTTAATACTGAAAACCAATAATGCTTAATCACGATTTTTAAAATCCAAACATTTATCATCGACACTCTATCATTGTAGAAATTTAAGACGAATTTACTTATAAATACTTAGCGTATTGTGATTATATTTTAAATCGTTAACATCAATTTTTTCACATATCAAAAATATACTCTCATTACAATTGGTAAGTGTAACACGGTATTTTGTAATTTTCAAATAGTTTTTTAACTCTAAGCGGTCCCGATATTAGGTATGTCTCAAACATTTAAAAAGTGTTTCGAAGCGTACGACACTTATACAATCGCATAACGTGCAAATGATGACAGAGAGCTAATAAAACATTTTTCTCCGTCGATCATTTAATCAAACAAAATTGTATAATTGAAAAACATATCACATTTTTTTTTTTCAGGCATTACACATTTTTTTTCGCCCTAGATCGTATTGTTATCGGAAACGGTTATCAAACCATTGGGATTATGCTTAAAATTGAAAAAAAAACAACACGAACATCATTGCATTCAAATAAATATCACTACCATATCGTAGGATATTTATTGTGTTAAATTGTCATAATATTAATTGTAAATACGTTCGAACCGATAAGACGCGCATTGGAAGGCGGCGCATTGTGTAGGCAAATATGGTACGTGCAAGACGGCGGTAACAATCTTGTGCGGATGGTTGTCAACCTTTAACGTCTCAACACGCACACCATATTCGTACAATGCACGCGTAAACTGGCGATTCTCAACCTGTATTAATTCGCGTCACCGACACAGGATTTAGAACGACAAAATAAATGTTAAACCTACATCGTTGAAGTAGTATGGTAAATGGTATTGGTAAAATATTATTTTAACTAAACGATAATAATTTTAATAATTGTTTTATTTTACATCTTCGAGGACAGTTTAACAATTTTAGTGGCATTTGGTTATTGGATATCTATTGCGTTAAGTCGTATGCGTTTGAATTTTTTCGAGGGTCACCAAAAAAAAAAAAAATCGAGTGTTTTATTTGATGCTTTTGAAAAATCCTACGGATGACGATTTGTTCATACGTTTGGACTAGGTCAATCCAAAGACGAAAGAGAAGCATCTGGGTGCGTACGCAAAGGTTGGTAAACCCAGCGGGATCAGGACCGGAAATCAGGATAACTCACCGTGACTTCCTGGCCGCCGGTCAATGTTCGATTGTATTTATTTATTTATTTTTTTTTTTTTTTGACACAGTTTGACGGCAGGACGTTGGCGCTGGTTAAAAAAAAATTACAATACCCAAAATCCGTTATTGTGCACAAAATTCCATTATGGCCGTGTGTTAATCCGATTATATAGCCAAACGTGCGTGGTGCTATTGGCAGTGGTCGGGCGATAGACAACTTATCACAAAAAGAAAATTTGAGTGCCGCGAATTGGAGATCGCGCCCGTTGTAAATCGAGTAATAACCACAAACGGTCGGCTATAGGCAAATGTGGGAGCACCGACCGGCGATAAAAGTTACGTTTCGGTCAAACCTTGAATTATTTTTACAGATCTTAAACTTATCGAGTTCGTTCAACTATAGCTTTGTATCACAATCATTGTTATAACTATATATGTTCAACTCTAACTACTACTTGTATATCGAGAAGTAATCGCAGATAATTTAAAAATTTAACTGGACATATTTTTGTTTAGCTACATTCGAAATAGAAAAAGTGATAAATACGAATAAGACACTTATTGCGAATAAAATGATAATCAAAGTTTATAATAATGCAAAGTTATTAGTTATTGAATGAAAAAGTAATACTACATAGTAATTCTAGTAAGTACACTATAGTTATTAATACATTTGATTTATAACTAAGATATATAACCGATATTATTATGTTCTGTGATAACATTCAGCTAAGATAGATAATATTTAATTGATTGTTAATTTACAACAATTAATCTCGATTTGTACTGAACTCATAATTATCGTTTTATCAACATAGCCGCTTTAATTTTTATTAATACTTTATTATTATTCTGAATTTAATTACGCCTAGTAAAATAAAATATGCTCATAACTATTGACACTATAAGATTAGTATGCATATAAATTTTAATAAAACCATAAAAGTCAAGAAAATTCGCTATAGTTAGATAATTAAAAATTCATATTTTTGATTTTTATACTGTTTTCGTGCGTTTATAAAAATAAAATGTAATATTTTTCTAAATAATTTCCTTATATTAAAAAAAGAAATTATTTTTTCTGACAAGTTGCATAATAGTTTATCATTAAAATTGTCAGACTGATCACTTTCAATCGGAATCGTTTTTTCGAGTGAACTGGTATATTGATTTCCTGTATCACACAGCGGAGTCTCACGATTTTCATTCATTTTGAGCGTTTTTCAACCGGGTCATAATTTGTCTTTTAGACAAATTCAAGATAATTTGTATGCTTTTCAAGATAGTCAAATGTAATCAAATTAGAGAAACGTTGGTTTGTAACGCTTCGTATACGGTCACTGAAACACGTGGCACAACAGCGATTGAAAAATCACAAAAAAAAAAAAATGTCCATTTCTTTCAACCAACAGCCTAAACGCAGAGTAAAAAAATAAATCCCGATAATTACATACAACACACCGTTGAGCGTAACAAACTTCGTGAAAATAATACGATTTATTTAAAAAAAAAATACATATAAAAATCCAAAATTATAAACGTTATAAAAACCAGCACGTAATCATATTTAAAATGGACAGCGTGGGCGAATAGATCCACGTACGTATTTTTACTATTGACGCACCAGCGTATATTATGTACAGCGCGTTTATTATAATAATTTCATCCTTTAACACTTGTTCGCCATTGCGAATCACTCATGCAATAATTTGTGGCGTTTGGGTCTCTCCACGACAAAAGAGTGCAACGAACCGAGGGGTGATATCGGGGAACGATCTCCGCGCTCTCAATGACACGGCCATGGGACGTAAATTCAGGACCGATTCAGTCAGTACATAAGCATAGTATACATTATGTTATCTGCTGGTCGGAATTTAAATAATTTACACGACACGATCGACCGGCATCAAAAAATGTTTTAAATACGTCATTATAATATTACGAGGTGTATTCTTTTCAGTTAAGTCTAACCGTTTCCAACGTACTCGTATTATTGTACAACAAAAAATAAATAAATAATAAGGAAAACCCCACTATTAGCGTTCTTGTTTTCCATTCAACGAAACCGAAAGAAATCATATTTAATTGTACAATACGTTGTTTAATGATTACATTATGATATCCATAATGATTTAACGTAATATCCATTCTAGTTTTGTATTTTGATTCTCAATCCTACAATTTTGGATTGTATAATAGACAATTATTTTTGTTATAATAATGACCAACGAATAATCTAAAACTGTAGGCTAATTTTTTATGGTACATGTTTCAAAATTACGAAAATATGAATTCATAAACACGTCGTGTTCAATTTTAACCATGAAAACAAATCATTAACACATCTAGTTCTATACTTAACATTTTATGATCAATATTAGGACTTCAGCAGCATTAGAAATATCGACAATTTAAAATTTTTTAAATGGAAATAAAATGTCCAATAGATTTGGTTTCATATATAAATGTAGTGGTATTTCTATAGCATTATTTCCCAGACATATCTGTTTTCAAAGTAGTTTTGAAAATCATAGATATGTTTATTGCACACACTCACAAATAATAAATGATTTAGGAACTCGGTAAAAATTGTATTTGTATTTTGATTAAGTTATCTTTTATGCCGTTTAATAATTCAATAACATGATTGGAACAAGCTTTGTGGAAGCAATTTTTTTTCAAACTATTTAACAAATCAATATTGATTAATTTCATATAAAATCTAATAAAAATATGTATATCAAGTTGTTCACAATAAAAATTTATGATTTGATTAATTCACCTCATAGATTTTATAAAATAGAATCATATACCTATCAGTATTATTGTAAATTGTATTAATATCAGAAGTTCAAGTCGACTGATGTTAAATAATCAATGACACATTATTTGATTGAATTCAATCACTAATATTGCTAAAACTGTAGTCACGAGATAAATACATTTATTTCATTGTATTTTAATAACAGTACGCGTCATTGACCAAAATAATAACAAGAAAATGTCAAGAAAATGACAAGAAAATATAAAATATCTATTTTTCACAGATGTTAGCGAAACTTTTTTTAAACATTTCTTTGATTTCATATTGTCAATATTACGTTCTATTACATTACTATACAATAGTATAACATTTGTAAAAAACATTGAACAATGAAAATAATATTAAATAAATACATACGGTACCATAATATAAGTACGATTATAATTTTTTTTTTAGTTATATTTTATCCACAAGTCCATTATGATAGAAATAACAAAATTTTATCCTTCATTGTCCGTCGGAGTGACGAAGATAGTATTAACGTAGATTGACCTATTTATTTATTGTTTTTTATCTATTACATGTTTGATTAATATTAATTGTACTTTTATCATCAAGCCTATGAGCATGGAATACGACAAAAATTCAATACAAACGGACAGCAGTTAATTTTAAAATCATTTGTTATAGAGGAGTGCACACCATATAGACAAAATAAAATACACTAATATCATTTTGCTATAGAGTTGAAATATTTGTGTTTTTTAGAACGGAGTTTCCGCCTTTGTGAGGTGTTCGTAAATGGGATTAAGGCTGTATTTATTTTATTTACTATTTTTTAAAGAAAACTATTTGATTTTAAAGCGAATATTGTAATGATATAAATAACTAAATACATACGGTAATTATACACACGCTTACATATCAAATGTATTACTTATGATCAGACAGAATAAAGAAATACCCAAGTTCAAATTACTTAGACTTAGAAGTTGAGAACATATATTATACATAATAAAAAATACTAATATACTCGTAATACGTTCTGAGCAAATTTTAAATTTCATTAGTTGTACAATAATGTTTTTAATCTTTGAATATTTTTCGATTATCAGTTGACATAAGCAATTATTTTCTTAAAAATGCAATGTAATTATAGTACGTTAAAAGGGTAATATTTTATTGAACAAAAATAGTTTTTTTTTTACCATGAAATAAATACCTAAAAAACTACTACATAAATCATATCAAACTTTGTCGGTCAAACATTGCATTTGAAAAAATAAGTAATTTCGTACTTGAAGACTTGAAAATAAATAATTGTCAGCACAATATCTCTAAACCATACTATTATTTGTCGAAAATTCCGAACATTTTACCAATCAGTTTTGTACCTATTTCCATTTAAAATTTAAATACGCAATATTTGAACAGTTTCAAAGTTTTTTATAAGTAATAAATGCAAAAAATTATTATTATATCTTCACCCCGAATTTTTTTCGAACACTTTGAATCGTTTTCAGATGTTTAAACTACAAAATAGGACATATGCTTTCGGAAACAGAATCTTACCGTGTTTTTTTCTTTACTAAAAAAATACAATATGGTAAAAAAGACGGTTAAAAATTGGTCACCGGTGAAAACATTCAATTCTGGTATTGACTCAATATTCCATTCTTCCGGTCATCGAATAACGCGATCATATAATGTTGTGAAAACAGATTATTCCTCGTAATGATGTTAATATTTATGTGTATACAAGTGTATACATACATATTGACGATTATATAATGATTATTGAATAAATAACAATGGCCAGCAGAGTTCATAAACATACTAAACGAGATGGTAATGTAATCATATTCGTGTCAAGGACTGTAGGTAAACCCTTAATTTGTTTTTGTTCCCTCCGAGCTTCCCTTTACTCGTCAATTAAATTAAAGTCATGGCCAGATCGGCAGAAAATCGTAGCCCACGCATTAATAGCCGATAATTACTACTGTGGAAAATGCCTGTACAGTTCTTACGTGTCATCCCGGTTAATCTTTCGCCCAAAACGTGTCGAACTGTGCCAAATTACATAGTGCCCCTCTAAACACACACGCATACACAGCGGTTATTACTACACAGCAGTACTGTATGTTTTACAGACGTGCGTTTTGTTTGTTTTTTTTTTTTTGTTCTATTCGAATTCTACGGATCGTTTGGTGATTTAATTACAGGGCCATTGGACCCTGAGTTCGCATCGTGTGCGCAACCACTGTGACTGAGCGCTGACCGGAAGGACTAATTGTTGACCACGTACAGCCCCTCGGAACCCGCGCACGTTGCAAAATTCGGACGGTTACCGGCCGATGGTGGTGGGGTAAAATTAATAGCTGATGTGAGATCGTTGAAAATATCTAAGACTACGCGATAACAAAGCGAATTTCATCCCTTACGATTGTGCTAAAATACTCCGCGACCGCTTTTAGAACATTTTTTTAATACAGTATGCCCGTGAAAAACGAACTACGCGATGAAATCAAAAGAGTAGTAAAATTGTATTAATTCAAAAACGATTTGCATTTAATAAGCGTCGTGTTTTCAAAACTAATATTAACTTGATCGATTGATTAAAATATAAAATGTGCAAGAGATAAAAATGTGCATTAAAAGAAAATAATAACTCTAATTTCTAACAACATACCATTTGTTAACATTTTGAGAACAGTGAGTACCGTGATAGCTTGAACCATACTTGGTAAACAATTTGTTGATTTCATTTTCGCGTAAATCACAAATTGAAAATTGCTAGCACATGTTCCGAGTGTCCGACACTACGAACGGCAGGGTTGGCACGGTGGACCGTGGTCGTGTGTACAAGTGTATAGCAAAAAATAAGAGTTAAAAAAAAATATGTATATATATATAAAAAAAAAAAAAATATAAAGAAAAATATAGAAAATAAATTTAAACTATAAACAATTATCTATCTTTGCGATGTTATAAATAATTATATATCTTTGCAATAAAAATATGACCGATGAAAATGTACTTTTCTGTAGCATGTATGCGCGAAATTGAACGGAAAAAACACAACTGGTCCGGTTGACAGCGCGGAGCTAAAAGATCGACGGACGCTGTGTATTGTGGCTTCGGATGTCCACGGGTGAATATCCAATGTCCTTGGGTAACGTCCAAGCACGAATCCGGAAGTGCACGCGACTATTGTGTCCGGGAGATCTGACTTCCGGAAAAATAGCACCGCCGAGCCGAGGTGTGAACTCGAGTGTGTATGTGTATACGTATATGTATGCGTATGTGTACATGTGTGTGCGTGTGCGTGTGCGTGCGTGTGTGCGTTTGTACCTGTGTGTTTGAATATGTGTGTGTGTGTGTATAACTACATGGGCGAGGGGTGACTCTGATATCGTGAGTTCATCGAACCGATTCTGTTGCGCTCGAAAGTCCATTGGAACGATGTATGCGTGAACTCGAGTGGGAGATGGACCAATAGATCTCGTCCGAACGGAAAGCCGCGACGACGGTGCAAAAAACAAACGAACAATAAAACCGTCGATATCTTTGATGCGAAGGTTTCGCAGTGTCAAGACACTCGTCTGTACATCCGCAACCGTCTTGTGATATACTGTTACACAATAAATGAAATATATACATATATTTATATTCGTATGTTTTGTGATAATCTATCTAATTAGGCAGTCCACACCCGTGATTGCGTAAATCATGAATTCGAATAAAATTTGAACTGCGTGCCGAATACCATCTCACTAACGCTTAACGTATGGTTATATCGGCGCGGGCAGTTATTAATACGAATATTAATAGAAAAATGTCCGTGTACTTTTGTTTCAACGATGATCATCTGTTACGGTGCTCCGCGGTCATTAATACATTTCAATCGAAATTAATTGTTAAATTCGTTTGTTCTAGAAATTAATTTGAACGCGTATTTTATTTGCATAAAAAATTTACAGGACTCCAGATTTTTTTTCATCGCCGGGCGCACAATAGATTTCTATATTAGTCTTGCACTCGATAAATTCAATGTCGTAATGTAAATCGCAAAATTTCATATTATTCCAATGCTTTATCGATCGACTTTCGTTGGTATTGGAATCTGTTTCGACAGCAATACTGGGTATGTAAGAAATAATCAAAAAATATGATGATGTTAGAGTTTACAATAACTGTAGGTAATAATACGTTATATTCAGAATTTCTTTAATAAATATTAATTTTAAATCGATTTTATCGTATAAATTTATAATTATAGTTTGGTTTTTGTTAAGCAAATAAGTTTTAATTGTATCACAATTATTGTGTATTACGTATTTTTTATTTTATTATTAGTGTGCTCTATAGGGGAGATGGTATTCCTGGTAGGAAAATTTATGTTTTTTTTTTTATTGCGCCTTAAGTTATAATGTTTTCATCTTAACCGATATATGTAATTATTAACCTAAAAAGTATCAGCTTAATTTTTCAGTTTCCCAATTTTCTGGGATGCGGTTAATACTGTTTAAAATTAATTGCTCAGAAATCTTTATTCAAAACATAACAATGAACGAGAAAAAAAACGTCGTATATATTTTTAATATGATACTAAATCTAAAATTAAACGATATGAAGTTGATACGGCCGTTTTAAACTCGAATCATAATAGTTTTTGATTAATAACTATACAAATAAGTTGAAAAATGTAATTAGTGTAAATTAAATTTCACTATAATATATTTATTTAAAAGAAACTGTTGTGATTTTTCGTTTTATAATAGATCCTACTTTTTGTGTGACTGTATAAGGTTTTTCTGCAAATAAATGTATACACAGTTTAAAAATCGATATTTCATTAGGTTTTATCAAAATATATTGTCCACCAAGAAAATCGTAAATAACTAACACCAAATACATTCAACAAACAATATAGTTAACAATAAAGTTATATATAAATATATATATAGTATTACCTTATAAATCAGCGTAAGATCAAAACTACCTCTTTTATTACAATTAAATAAAAAAAGAACCAGATGGGCTTCGCTCTACTGTATAGTTGGGGGTGGAGTGCACTTCGTTTATAGGATAGGTCATTATTACAATGGATTTGTTAAATTTAAATGCAATGATAGATATCATTGTATACGAATAACGATTCTGAACGGAGTTAATATGTTTGACTAGGATATAATACGAGGTGTGATCAAAAAATACCGGGATTTTTTTTTTTTCATTTATTTAAATGTACAAATAATATTTCAAATATTAGTCTCCTTCAAAGTATTCACCGCCCGATGTTATACACTTGTCCCATCTCTCCTGCCACTTTTTGAAGCAGTGTTGGAAGTCTTCAACTTTAAGTTGTTTGAGTTGATCCACCGCATTCTTTTTTATTGTTTCAATATCATCAAATCTTTGTCCTTTGAGGTCAGTTTTAATTTTTGGAAATAAAAAAAAATCACAAGGGGCGAGGTCTGGCGAGTAAGGGGGATGAGGTACAACTGGAATTTGTTTATCAGCTAGAAACTCACGGATTGATAAGGCAGAATGAGCAGGCGCGTTGTCGTGGTGTAACAACCACGATCGATTTTGGAATTGATCTGGACGTTTCTTACGGATTTTTTCTCGTAATTTAATTAAAACTTCTTTGTAGTAAGTCTGATTAACCGTTTGACCAGTTGGAACAAATTCGTAATAAATAAGGCCTTTAATATCAAAAAAAGTAATCAACATGGTCTTCACGTTAGAACGAACTTGTCGAGCTTTTTTGGGTCTTGGTGAAGTTACTGATTTCCATTGTGATGACTGTCGTTTAGTTTCTATGTCATAACCATAGACCCAAGTTTCATCACCAGTTATTACATTTTTAATGAACCCTGGGTCATTTTGTGTTCGTTCTTTCAAATTTTGACAAACTTCAATTCGATGATTTTTTTGATCTTGAGACAACAATTTTGGGACCATTTTTGCACAGACTCGTCTCATGCCTAAATCTTCAGTCAAAATAGTTTGACATGATCCAAAAGAAATGTTACACTCAGTAGAAAGTTCTCTTATCGTCATTCGTCGATCTGATCGAATAATTTTTCGTACTTTTGCCACCATTTCCACATTTCTTGATGTTGAAGGTCGTCCAGCACGAGAGTCATCATTAATGTCTTCACGACCCTCAATAAACCTTTTATGCCATTCAAATGTTTTAGACCTGCTCATCGCTTCATCTTCAAATGCTTTTTTAATCATTTCAAAAGTTTCAGTCGCTGATTTACCGAGTTTAACGCAAAATTAAATGCAAACACGCTGCTCGAGTTTATTCGACATGACAAAAACGGCACACACAATAAAAGTATCTGATTTCAATGAATTTTCGTTCATTACTAACGGCTTGAATAACGTAATTGAGTGTTATCTCTATTTTTATTTGATGTGTGTATATTCCCCATTCGATTATTTTTAGCGCAGATATAATTTTAGTCCCGGTATTTTTTGATCACACCTCGTATATTGTTATTTATAAATATTGTAAAAAGTATATTTTATTTTGAAACGATAAATATATTTTTCAATTAGGATGGGTTGGCAGTTGCATACAGCGACATAGTTAAATTATTTAAAAATAATGCATGTAGTTATTATAATAATATCTTATATTAACATATAGCATCAATTTTAATATTTATATATGTGATATCGTATAATGTATGTTGGTCATTACACATTTTGACGACGATAATAATTTTTAAAAAACATATGACATAAAGGAAATGCCAATCTTAACAGCTGGTAAAAATTTCAAAAATCTGCTACTTATACTTTTAGAATTATAACAAACATTTAAAATCGTTTGAGAATAAATCGCTATTTTATGCAGTTTCGTAAATATTTAAATTTCAAACAGTCATAAAATTTTTTCCTCTAAGTCCGGTAGAAATTTTTTTAAAGATTTTTGAAGAGTAGCTTATAGATAACCTAGTGTGTAAATTTTGAACCTTAAGTATGAACAGAAAAAATTTTATGAATTTTTATCTACAAAATAACTTGCAAATTATCGTGATTTTTACACATTTTATACAAATTTGAGCTTTAAGGGCTTATAAAAAAAATTTGAGTTAACCGATCACCAATATTTTTACGAGTTACGATAAGTTTAACTTATTATAAACCTTGTATTAAATTTTAAAGAGTTTTCGGTCTGCCAATTAAATTTTATAGATGTTTAAAAACAAAAATTTTACAAAAATCGAAAATTTAAATTGTCTATAAATAAGTCAAAATTGTCAAAATACTTTGAAAATTTAACCATGTATAGAGAACGCTAATATAAAGATTTGGTTAATATTTCAAGTTGTTGCGATTTTTGGTTTTTGAGTTAGAGCATTTTAAAAAAATGTAATTTGTAAAAACGTGATTTTGCGTAAAATTTCCCGTTTTTTCGTAATTTTTTTATCGTTTTTTTCGATTTTTTTAAAAAGTATTGAAAAAGTTGGATTTTTGACTTACCTAAGTACCATCTACATTTACTTTTCTTTCAGAAAAGTTGCTGTTTAAGCAAATCGAAGCATTTTTACTGCCAAAAAAGGTGTCGTCAGACACAAAAAAAAATTAAAAAAAAAATAAAAATAAAAACACACATCATTGTAAAACCAATAGATACCATCACTCCGTTCAGAATCTAAAATATATCCAATTACATATAATTTTATTCAAATAAATTATCTCCCATCGATTAATAAACAAGTATAAGTAAATAAAATAAAATAATTAACAAACAAATAGTATTTAAATAGGTGTTCTATAAGGTTTTTAATAAAATATGTATTTTTAATGTATATTTTTATACTTCATATTGAAAAAAATATATATATTTATAAACTTTATTTTCTATTGGTATTGTTCAAAATTAATCCTCTTTGTATTCAAGTCAGATTTTTTTTTATAATTAATTAACCTATTCACTTATATAATCATATAATGATCATATAACATGTTATATTACTGTATACAAATTATTTTCCATTTTCCACAAAACAATAGGATTTTTTTAATGTATTTTTAAATGCCATGGCTTTGAATCAATTGAATTCTAATTATCTGTGCAATAGAAATTCAAGGATGAAAAGAAATAATTACAAAAATGCACAAATAATCTGATATTAGATTCTATCTATGATGTTTTGACCAGTTAATTGTTGATAGTCTTGTAAAAAGTACATTACATTTTGTACGAAAACATAAATACAATATAATCCATTATAAATGATTTAAAATGCAAATAGAAGAAAAGTGTTTCAGAACAAACTCAATTACATGTACTCACAACATACATTAAAATGTAAAGACACATAGATAGCTTTGAATAATAATATATATATATATATAATATATATATATATATATATATATATATATATATACTATATTTGAATAATCATATTTTTACAATAATTATAATTACATTTGTTGTGTAATCTGATAACAGTTGCATTGTACTTGAATTTAGTTGTACGTGCATAATACTCATAAATTCTGAAACATTTTTGTTTGACCATAATAGACAAAACAAATATCGCTGTCGAAGTCGAATAATAACGGTCACGAACCGCGGCTATATCATAATTTCACGGTTAACGGCATATTTTTTGTCACCACCAATACAACAATCGAACGCAAACACACTCGCAGTTGCATGAGTGTTATATTTTTTGCTTTTGTGAACTATTGAATAAAATATTTTTAACAATGATGCCACGCCCATACAGTCTTGTCTTTCGTCGTACAAGTCGCGGTGAATATTCAAAAGGTGATTTTTTATACAAATCTATTTTGAATATAACGTAATGTGAGTAATATAAGTGGTTCGTCATAAATAAGAAATGTATATTAATTACTTGTTACACAATTATTGCGTGCGTTTGATATAAACATCGGTGCTTATAGCCAATAGTAATTTCTTACGTTAATACATCGGCTCCAACAGCCTGTTTTGTATGGTAGTATGTATGTATTTGTTAAGTTCTATTCGCTACGTGGTTTTTCGTCTATTATTTACTATTAAGTATTATCCATCGGGGTTTTGTCACGTCTGTGCGTTTGTGTTTTCAGACGGGAAAATATTTCTATGTGAACAGCTTACGAAATGCTACGAATCGATTATTACGACTGCGCGCAGTCATCTTGTGAGTGAAAAAACCCATGTGCGTAGATAGTTGTTGGCGGGAGGAGCCAAGCAGTTGGCTGTGACACTCCCATTAAATCACCCATGATTTAATCATTTCGTAACCTCACCGTTTAAGATCCTGAGCTCCAGTCTTTAACGGGCTCTTGATGACAAAATGTTTATGTTGTTCAATAATTTTGTAGGATCTCGAACCAGGCATTCGCACCGGCACCGAAAGATCAAATAGATAATAAACATTTAAACTATGACGAAGTAAAGAACTAACCAACCTGCACAATAAATAGAATAAATTGCAATCAATTTTGTTTAGCGTTAACATTTAGTCATTTATTTAAAGAAATTGAAAACAAACGTTAAAATATATTGTAACAAATTTTACATAAATTTTAATTGTATTTAATTATGAATTATACAAATAACTAATAATAATCACTGACAATAGTAAACCTAATGGCATTTAAACGCAGTTTATATTATTTATTAACATTTTTGTCTGAATTAAATATTTAATATTGTATGAGGACAATTTTAAATTAAGTAAAATAAATATTGTAGAATTAGTTATTTGGAATTACAATACGATAATTAATATTGTTGATATAAGAAAGTGTGCTTACTAACATTTAATTAGGCTATACACATTTATGTATGTGGGTATATTTTTATTTGTTAAATTAGACTAAGGAACTCAAACATTTCATGGTTTTGACATCACTGTAACACCGCTATACATTTTAAAACAAAAAAAACCTAAAAAGTTATGATAATTAAATATAAAAAATGTCGCTACAAAAACATCAAATAATATATATTATTGAGCATTGTTAAATAATAATAAAAAACTCTTAAGTAAATCGTATACCACATTGAAAGTTTGATAAATAAAAATATAATGATATATATATATATATACATTGATATTGAAAATACTATATCAATTACAATATTGATATTATTTTTATAAAAGTTTGTTGAAAAATAATAATAATTATTATAACATGCCAGAGTCTTATCATTGTTTTATACATTATTTTTATAGTTTTAATAATAAAAATAATTATAATCAATATTCAATACCATAATAATAAACTTAACAGCAACCGGTCTGCCAACCAACATCGATTTATATATATGCATATAGGTATTCACATGTGCTGAACGGCTACAAAGATTTCTATTGATGATCATTAATAGTAAAAAATAATTTATTCAGTCGTATAAAATATATTTTAAATATTAAATTGAATTATTTATAAATTATTAAATAGCAAAAAATAGTAAATAGTAAATAATAAAAAAATAAATAAATAAATAATACAAATTTTGTATTATTTATTTTTTTTTTTTTTTTACCTTATTTTTTTCTTATGTTCAAATGAAAAAAGATTATGGACATTTTTAAGCTCAATGTTTAAAATATTAAATTTATGAATATTGTTTTAATATTTAAATAATAGTGTTAAACGATTAAAATATTTAAAAAAATTATAATAAAAAACATAATATACATAATTTTCATCAATAGTTTATTTGTAAAAAATGATACTTTTTCTAAAAAGACATTTTTCCACTAATATTTTTCTAATATACTCTACCCAAAGTGATCGAGTTATTATTTGTAATAGATTTTTAATTTTTTACTTATTTTACATGTGTTTATATACTAGAAGTGTTGAGATTAGATAAATACTTTTTATTTAAATAAAGATAAAGATAATACAACAATTTATCTTTATAAAAATACAAGATAACTAAATTTAAATCTATCTCGTTAAAGATTAAAGATAATTACATTTTTATTTAATAAAACAAAGATAAATTTGTTTTATACTGAAATTTAACTCTCTGAGAATATGCCTCAGATACTAGTTACTGCTTAGTACTTCAATATTATTTAAACGCAGACTATATTCTAAAATTATTGTTGGTAGTAAATATAAAAAGTCGACATTGAATAAGTATAAATAAACTAACATTTTAAAAATTAAGGATAAATGTAAAGAAAAAATATTTTACACATGTGCCATGTAGTAAATTTTGATTGTTGTCAACCTTCAACAGTTTTAGTATGTATTTAAATTCATATTAGTATTAGTATTCGGTAAGATATTTGTTATTTCATGTACATTATACAAACAAATAAAATAACACTTTATTTGTTGTTAAAAATAATAATATAAAATGCAATTTAATAGGTAATGTCTGACTTTGTAGCTCATCAATCATTGTTACTAATTAATGGTTATAATCACTTGTTCATTCATTTATTTGCTCATCACTCGCCAACATAATATATCAACAAAATATACTCTTTATTTGAGCATTGGACCACGGATTTCTAACGAAAAATGTATTATTGTTTTGTAATTATTATTGCCAGGATTATTTATGACTTCAAATGTCATGTATTAATTATCAATAATAGAAATTGACAATACAAATTTATATTTCCTCTATTGTATATAGATGAATTTATGTAGATATATTAATTTTTTATCTAAGATAATTATTTAGTTAATTTGCAACTATTTATCTAGGTAAGATAAAGGATAACTAATTATATATATATATATATATATATATAAGTTATAACATTGCATAATAGACTTTTTTTGATAAAATATTTACAAAAAAACATCTCAATAGTAGTTAATATTATATAATATCCAAAACGGACGTGAGGTTGTTTCTATATAGATAATACGATTATAATAGCACTTTATTAAATTGAAACTGTTTTATCAAAATTAGGTTTTCATTTTCCATTTTTTTCTATTCGTTAAAATATATACATGTATCAAATATGTATTAACTACAAATGCTACTCATGGTATTGATTTATTTTTTTAGATAAAATAATGAAAATTCATAAACAGATCTGTCCCTAAAATTATTCGTTTTAATTGTTATTACCAATTGAAGAAAATAGCATCGACATTTATTTAATAATCTGATCTATATAAATTATATTGTTTGTCTTTCTCGGATTATTATGCGCAGTTTGGATAAGTGTAATATTTTTTTTTTTTCATTTTTTTTTATTAGTATTAATGTAATACAACTTTATAGGGCAACGTGGATGAAAATTCATTTCGTTAATAATGCTTAGGTTTAACTACTTGTCATTTCCTTCGTAAACGATAGACTTGGTTCGAGCAATAAGAAAAATGGAGTTAAAATAAAACTGCTGTAGCTACGAGACAAGATTTATACAGCCATTAGGGCTATTATTGAAATTCTTATTTTTTTTTACGCAAAAATTTTGATTATAATAACATAGTTAAATTAATTTCCTAAATTATATAAATTCCTTCCGAGTAAAATATATTATATTTTAGTCGACTTTGGTATGACGCAATACAATTATACAACTATTCTACGCCATTAATTAAAACTCATTTAATCGTTTAATGCGATTCAAAAACACAATCAAGTAATTTATTCGTACTACATGGGACTAGACAGACATCGAAGGCCCCACGGTGCATTTTAAAATGAATATTTTTTACAGGACAAACGTGAATTAAGTGACTGAATAATTAGTTACATTCCGACGAATCTCGTTCTACTCTATAATCATTACATCGTCATTGGAATTTTGCATATGCATAACCTTGCTGGTTAATGTGACAATAATATGATGAATAACTGAATATTAAAACACAAAAAACAATATACAAAATATTTTTGAATAACACTTTAATAATAGTATTATTAATATATTTTTATTTTTAGAACATTCCAATATTTCAATTTAATTTTCAAATAAAAGTTATTAATTAACATTCACTATTTTTTTGTTACACCAATTAACTATTTTTTAGTAATTTTGCAATTTTTCATTCATATATTGTCATTGTAGCTTTTCTTTGAATTTCTAAAGGATATGTTACCGTTGAGTTATAATAAATAAAAAATAAAAACATGTCTGGAACAGCATACATTTTTCTGAATTTCTTAAATGATATGCTAAATGTTTAATATTTTTGTCAGAATAATAAAAATATGCCAAAAAAAATGTCAAATATGTTTACGTTTGAATAGGGTTTTAAAATTTCATGAAATATTTAATTTCAATGAAAAATAAAAAATAAAAATATTAATTTAAATAATTGAAAATACTCGGGTTTAGATTTTGATATTAAATTATTAAATATTAAAAATATAACAAGTGTTAATTATTTATATTTTAATAAATTAACAGCTAATAATAATCAAAATAAATCGGTGTGTACTAGTTGCGGTCATAATCAAAAATTACGTACTAGTTGCGGTCAATCCTAAAAAAGGTTACATACTAGTTGCGGTCATCCATCAAAATGGTTACATACTGATTGCGATCACTCAAATAATAATAACTAATGTCAAAATATAATATAATATGTATAATACTGTTTAATCATTATTATATAACTTGTGTCAAAATATAGTATATATTATGTATAATAATAATTTTAAATTTTAAAATTTTGTAGGTATAAATTTGAAAGACTTTAGATTTATTTCGCCTTCTTCATAATATTGTATTGGTTGCGCTAAAATATGCTCTTTTTCTATTGAAATTTTATTAACACGACTGGTTTTTTTACAATTCATTTTCAAATAGTAATTCGTTTGAATTTCATTTAAAGCGTCAATAAGTATAAAAATATTAGGGTGAGAGTGGTAAAACATGCTATTGAGTTTTGAATGAAAACTTTCGTATGCATAGGTTATTCGTGTTATGGAAGATGAAAATTCAACCCATAATGACGGTGGATATCTCGAATCTTCCCTTACATACTCTTCTAAAATATAGTCTGTAAATGTTGTGAATTTCGAATTATTAGGTGCAAGAAGAATTGGAGTATAATAAAGCTGTGACCGCAACTAAGATATTACCTACATTGGCATGACCGCAACTGTTATGTCTGTTTATCTTAAAAATCGTTATGACCGCAACTACTATGCAGCCAAATAAATTAACAAAAAAGACTCAACTGATAAGTAATAACCGATGTATAATACAATTAAATTAATACCAATATATCATATTTCAGCATTTAGTAAAACGGTTAATATTAAAAATTAGTAAAAGGTATTTTAGTAATAGTATTATTTTATTTATTTTGTTATTGGCAACGCCATGTATGCCAACTTTTCCACATATTTAATTCTATTAATTTCATTATTTTGAAATTCTGTCATCTGTTACGTGGTACCCAATAATAACAGATACCTATCGTAATGATGATGTTTTTCGGGATAGAATATAATGACTTTAAATCAATAAACACGTTGTAAAACACTTTAATAAAATAAGTAAATGGCTTATACAGACATACAGTTATTAATTATAAAATATTCGCGATAACAATATCGAAGACGAAACTCAGAAGGGCTTGTACTGATAGCTAGACACGTCTGCCGTTGGTGGTGAAACGGAGCCTTTATATACTCTGTTTGATTTTGTTTTCGTTAGTTAATTATTTTGTTTTCGCCACCTTGTTGCCCTTGGCCTTTATCGTCAAATTCTAATGATGACGTTGTTTGCGGTTGTTCGTGATTTGTAATCCGCACGTGGCTTCATTTCTGTTACTATTATTTGACCATTTATTATGTATTGCTATATGATGAAATATAAGGATGTGTATTACATTGATTTGGTGATTATGATCTGCGCGTGGCTTAGCTTTACATTACAATTATATGTGCAATAGTTATTTATATAATTTAGAAGTATTAAATATAATTGTACATTTTATCTTCGTACGACTCGGGAATATGCGTATTATTATTTGTTAGTAATATATGCATATTACACATCACTTTACTTATACATTTTTCTTACTTACTTATATATTTTATATCTTATATTTATCTTACTTACTTACTATACTTATCTCTATCTTGTCGATATAATAATATTGTTATCTGATATTGAACATCATTAAATGTCTATACATACGTACGTATACGTACCTATAGCTAAAAATTAAATTTTAAAAATTTCTAAAAATAAGCTAAATGCTAAATTGCCCAAACCATTGTAATTTTTAAAAATTCACCCAAACGCATGATGCTCCGGCATGCAATTCAGGCATACAACTCTAAGACGTGGCATGCAATTCGGACAGAACCCTCTAAGACCTGGCATGTAATTCGGATATTCCAATTTATGTTTATTTTTTTGGCATGCAATTCGAACGCACCGGTAATCCGCTAATCTTGGTTAATATAAATTATAACTGATGAGTTATTCATTATCAATATTTCTGTGTATACTCAATATATTATTTATAATCATCTATAACCGAACACGTTTAAAAGAAGAAAAAATATTTTTCAATATTGCATGTGAAATATTTCAAATTCAGAATCCTACGTATGATACATGTTATATTTTCTTGATGGATTTTTCTTGTATTTCCTATTTCAAGGTATATCAGTTTTTATGTGTAATCTCTAATTTTTGTATACTATTTTTCCTATACTATTAGGATTCTTTTTAGCCATTTATAATGTTGAATGAATACAATCAATGAAATAAAAAAAAAAATTTAAATTATTATAACAATACGTATACTGCATAATATCTAATTGCACTTATCCATTCAACTATTATTAATAATTATATTTTTATTAAACATTTATTAAATAAATTCAATTTTTTATTTTCTATAAGTTGCATAAATTATAAAAACAACGTAATAATTTATTTTTTTAAATCCCAATAAAAAAGCGATGGAATTATCTTATTATACTGTATACGTCTTGCGAATTTTCTATATTACTTGATGTATACTTAGAAAGTTATTTTTGATTTTAAATTGACCGGCAACTTTATCCATTAAGTATGTCAACCCTGATGGGTATTAAATATCAAGTGTCTAAATACGCTCTTTCGTCTCGTGATTTGTTTTATATCTTAATCTTCGTTTATATTCGTTATTAAACTACGTAGCCTATCTCGTAAAATTAAGACATAGTGCTTTATTAATCCCAATATTTACGGAAAGTTATTAAACAGTTATCCCTTAAACGTATTAATCGTCGTTGTTACACAACAAACAAATGCAGTTTAATCTCAAGCAAGGCTTCAAAACAGAAAAAAAGAAATTAACGATAGCTGAATACCATTTAATATAATATATCACATCATTAAATATGAAGATTAACAATAAACTTATATATAACGTAAAAAACATTGCAAATAATATTCTATTTAACATTTGTGTTTTAATTTTTTACAATGAGGATAAATAATTTATATTTTGTAACATATTTTATTGCCGTTTAAAAAAAAATATTGAATTAATTATTGTAATATTTTATTTCTATAATTGAACTCATTATCTATTTTTTATGATATTTATGTTCGGTGCAAAAATTGTTGATTGTTGTTTAGTGTATATAATATAATTTTAAGTTTGATTATAGTTCTATATGTTTCTTAAGTTACAATTACCTAACTTCTATTAATTGTAGCAATATTTAATTTATAACTAATGATTAAAAATAATCTAACCTGGTCAACAAATTTTACCGATAACATATTTTTTATAATACAGTATAGTTAATTATGCCACAAATTACAATAGTAAAAATTGAAAAATAAATTAAATTTTTTCTTTAATTTGAAATTATAACGTTAAATATAAAGCAAAAAATTAAAATGATGTAAAACGGAAAATATCAAACAACGTACAGTAACGTTAAACGCTGAAATTATTTAAAATTTAAATATATTAATTTGTAAAAACAATATATTTATTTATTTTTTTTTTTTTAATTTAAGTCCTGCTCTCAAGATTAGTTCAACAATAGCATTTTTATTTCTTTTTTCTTTTGAAAACCGAAAACAAACTTTTCACTGTCTCAAGAACAATATTTAGTGCAAGAATATTATCTTAATTAAACAAATTTTTTGGATGCAGCGATTTTATTTAAAAAAAAAAGTCTACAATTTAATTAAAATAATAATTTCTAAAAAAAAAATTTACTCTTGTGCGAAAACAATAAAATATGACGAATTTAATGCGTAGTTATACATTGAGTTAGAAAAATATTTCTAACGTTTTATTTTCTTTTCTTTTCTCCAGGTTAGTAGAAGAAAGAACTAGTTAGTAAAGAACTAAAGATCTCGTGAAAGTTTAAAAATCCTTCTCTTACTTCCGGAGGCATTGTTGAACGATCTAGAAATTCAATTGAAATAATATATTAGTTGAGAATGGTAAGAATAAAAAAAGTTAGGTCGGTATAATGATGAAAATATCATGGATATTTTACAATAGGTAGGTATGTTAAATTCTAAATTATTATCATATTATATTTCTTTATATATTATTAAAATAATTTATAAATCCTTAAAATTGTATGTAGTTTATATATATATATATATATATATATATATATATATATATATATATATATATATATATATATATATATATATATATATATATATGTTTAACTATTGTAGTGTATAGTAGTTATGTATGTATGTATAATATAGTGTAAATTAATTGTAAATTGTAAATATTTTAGATGTTATGCGTGTTCGAATTGCTGGTAGTACGAAGCGCAAATGAAATGAACGTTTTTAGTGTACACTGTACACTGTATAGGCACCGTGGCAAGGCAATGGAGAGATAACTAATAAATATAATTTGTATGTGTACTGATTTATGTTATCAGTGCATTTTATCGTTCGATTATATAATAGGAGTATTGGCATAGAACAATAGTGTTGGTGTACGCGCCATGCATGAGATTATTTTTATCGATAAACTTCTCGGAACAATTATTCTTGTAGATGTATAATATATTATTTTTTATAATTATATTCTAAAATTAATAATATATAGCAAATCTCTTTAAATCGAGTCTATATGTTGACTGAATCTACATGGTAATTGAATATTATTATTATTTTTTACTAGCCCTATGCCAATTGTTCCCAATCAGGGTATCGTAAACTTAAATTAAGATAGCTGTGAAATTATTTGAAATAAACGAATATTTTTTAAGAAAAATCGTTAATTTAATATGCAATATTATTTTTACTATGCATATCCATACATTTCTTAGGCAACGTTTATTAAACAAGTATTTTTATTATTATTTTTATTTTTAATCGAAGTGTCGAGTACAGGATCAAAAATCATTAGCTTAAATAAACAGTTTTGTCGAAATAAATAAATAAGACATAATGAGCTCCTTGTTAAAGTCCACGGAAATTGAAGAACCATGTATCGTATATCCATGGGTAAGCACACAGGGCTTTTGTGTCAAGTTTGTACAAATTTGATTGCATATAAACAATAAGTTTGAAAACCCGTGTTTAGGATGTTTGTGACGACCGTGAGATGAACGCCAAAGCGAATTTTCAAAACAATTATCTCGATCACATGAGCAACTTGGAGGTTAAATCGAACGCGTCGTCAAACACTTTGACTAATATAGCTTGTGGCGTCCGTACGTACAAACATTAAATCGAAAATGTCAGCTAAAAATGTTTATCGATTATTATTATTATTATTATTATTACTTGCAGTACCCAGCGTGACCAAAGAGTTGATAGAAGAATTCTGCGAAAAAGGTGTGTCCATGGTCATGTTCAATTTTGACGGTTTGTCACGGGAACAGTGTCTAAAATTCGTTTACGAAATTCGGCAAGGAGTTTTTAACTTCAGCCTCAACAAGAACGATCGTATACCGTACTCCATGGCTCTGGTACTTGATCTAGAAGGATCTTGTGTCAAGACTGGATCTATTTCCAGCTCAGAAGTAAGTGTATCTGTTAAGGAAATACAAATATTAATGATTAATCGTGATAACATCGACGGTCAAACTCGTATATAGAAAAATACAACGAATATAACTGTATTTAATTATATGATGTGACACTTTAATTTTATAACTTAAAATCAAAATTTTTTTTAAAGATTCTTAAGCTTCCAATTCAAAATGTATAGAGTTTTTCATTCTGAAGAATCATAACAATATTTTTTAAATTAAATTTCCTCTATTTTACTCATAAATAAAATATTTAAACTATTTAATTTCAAATGTCTTTACAAATTATTAAACAATATAATAAATTGTCTAGAACTGAGCGATCGACTCAGAGACATAATTAGAAATAAATAACGTGGGAGTAGTCCAAAAATATATTAAATATGTAATCATACACATATCTTTAAAAAATAAATACAGCGGTGTGCCCAAGAAATTTCATTGAAGGAGGTAATATCCCCTATTATATGTATTAATACATTAAATGCATTATGATAATAGTACCAAAGACGTTCTTAAGGGGATTCATGGGTTGATTGGAAGGAATATAACAATAATATTATACATCAGTAGTATCAATATACTCGTATATAGATAATATTATGATGTACCACCGTGTACCTGTGGGTGAAAAATGAGAGAAACTTAAGTAAGTTAATACTCTCAATAAAAAGAAAAGTTTAAAAGATGGTGAATAGGAAGGGCATGGGTCCCATAGTCTCCCCTTAAATACGCCCCTGGATCGGTTTAATAATTTAGATAAACTCTCTAAACCAATAACATAAACAGCTTTTCTATCTACCAAATATGTTCACCAACATATATATATACAGAAATTCTGTAAATAGTATAGATTTACTTACCTGTTCTCATAATGATCTTTATTTGTGTATTCATTAACATTTTTTTTTATTATTAATATTTTTTTTCGTTATATTTTATATAGGTATACGTTATACATACATGCTCCTTGATTTATAATTTTAGTTATTTTATAATTGTCTTGTATATTTTAAATGTAATTTTGTTTGTTCTTCTGTAATAAATGACATTATTATTATTAGTTCACAAATATTATATCATACATCAGTGTTTCCCAAAGTGTGTTCCGCGGAACCTAAGGGTTCCGCAAGGTGAATATTGAGTATAGTAATTGTAATAAAAAATTATTACGAACCTATCTTTAAAACATTACTTGGAGTACTTATTAATTTTAAAGTAAATAATTGAAAAATTAAGGTAAATTGGACATTGGGGTTATATGAAACACAAACTATTTCCTAAGGGTACCGTGGTCATAAAAATTTGGGAACTGCTGCTGTACATGTTATGTATAAGTCGAGTGAGTGGCATGTCCAGCGGGTAGGCCTGGTAGGCCGGAGACTACCTTGATTTCAAATAGTAATTATTAATATATTTTACATAATCATTATTTACTTTTTATTAACTTGAAATATTACTAACAAGTAAATGAAGAGGAATTATTATATATATATATATATATATAATTGTTATATTAAGTACTCATATATGATTATTTTTTCTAATTAAATTTTAAAAATATTGTAAAGAACTTATGAAAAACAAATAACGTTTACCTACACAAATTAAAATAATTATAACTGGGCATGTCGTATATTTTGATCCTGAACACGTCTCTATGTCAAGTTGGTTAACGGAATTTTATGATGAGATAAGAAATCCTATGAAAAACAGAAAAGTCTATTGGCTTTTCGAAAAACTTAAAATGTTCATTTTTATTTTATCTAGAACACTTTAGTTAATGTTTTATTTTATCATATCACAAAAATCATTTTTCTCGATTAGCTTTTTCGTCGTGTTACCCATTGAGTTCTACAAATCGTTTTTAAACATTTCACAGTACAACCAAAATCTGATAGAACTTCCGACCAACGGTCACATTTACGTCACCAACGACATCGCGTTCAAGAACAAGTGTACGGAAAACCGCATTTACGTGAGTAGCAGCAGTATTCTCCGGCTGAAAGAACACGATCGGATCTACTTGGACTACGGGAAAATCGAATTAGTGGTCAAAACAGTTGGTAACAATTAACCTAACCTATTCTACGCGTCTGTACACAACATGTAGATAAGTTAAAACGATTTTCTCGTGTAGACGCGGACGAGGTGTACTGTAAGATAAATCGAGGTGACTTTCTCGGGTCTCAGAGATTAGTGCACATACCAGGGATCCCGATCGGCACGCAATCGCTCTTAGAACAGGACGAAGAAAATGTCCGCATTGGTATCGAGCTTAAGGTCGACATCATTCTGGTTCCTGAGGTCAGGAGCGCGACATTCTTCAACCGCGTCAAAAAATTCGTCCGTAAGAGCGCGTGTACTATGTTCGCGATGACTAAAACACAATGGCGTCATTTAGAGAGAAAGGGAGCAATTAATGCATTAGTCACAGTCTAGAATTAAGCTATTCTAAATGTCGGCACATCATCAAAATATAAATATATAAATACATATTTTATAAAGCTATTGACATATTGTAAATCAGAAAAAGAGACGTGTACTTCAAGGGCACTCATATGCAAAGTACAAATCATTATATTTTTGAACTAGTTTGACTTCCCCCTCCCTCCTCGTTTATCGGCACTTTGATAAAATGAGTCGTCAATTCGGCAATTTAATAAGAGCATTCAGACTGCTCTACTCTGTAAAAAACTGAAAACACTGCCAAGACATAACTTTTAGTCCTCTAAAAATACATAATATCTAGTACTTTTGGTTGAATAACGAAGTGTTGAAAATATACTCAAATTATTAATAATTACCTAAATCGACCGTTTGATAAAAATAAATTTTGTGCAAATAGATCAACAGGTAACTGTGATTTTATACATTTTATCGTCAATTTTTAATTTACTATATTAATGCTCGGTTTAGGACTATTACTAATTTAAAAAATATATATTTTAGGGAATCGAATATTAGTATTTAAATGTTTTATAAAATCCAACAAAAGTTCATATTTAATTCAACCAATCGTGGGTAATTTCTTGTGGGTCAATAATTAATAATACTTAATATACTACCTAAAGGTGAAGAACGTGGCACCAACATCGATCTGTACGCAAAAATCGACAACTCCGTGGGACTTGAATGCATCAACGAGATCATAAGGAGCGCTGACGGCGTGTTCCTGCATCGACCTAATTTGTCCATGGAAATAGGGCACCACCGAATATTCTTGGCCCAAAAGATTGTTTTATCCAAGTGCAACATAGTAAGTTTTTCAATCCTGGATTATTTAGAAATAGAATATTCTGATAATATGCAAAACATTCGTTTTTATTGGTACGCTATTAATGTCAACACTTGGAGGGGGGTGGATAAAACTTCCGAACACCGTTAGTTCTGCTAACACAAATCCGGATAAACATTCCTTCGTCCTATAAGCACAATATGTTAATTCAACATTTTTATTGTTTTCAACGACAAAGCGTAATAATCTCGATAGAAACTTACTGACCGTGATTGAAACCGCGAAAGTTCCGACGGAGCCGAATGGTGTACGCGAATTCCTGCCGAGCACACGAAGACGGAGGGACGCTCGGAAGTTTTATTTGTTCACAAATATTTTTCAACTGTAACACTAAAGCGTAGCACACATGATGCAACACGCCAACCATTTTCTGACCACTCGTCGCCACCATTACGATAATCATGAATATTATACTTTATTATCATTATCATTGCGTACGCCGCGGCGTAATAAAAGTAACAATAATAGTGCTTCCTCTTTTAAGTCTGTTTTTACTCTAAATAAAATGTGTAAAACATAAATATCATAAAAACAGAAATATGGAATGTACCTACGCCATATTTTTAGCTGTGGTGCGGTTCCATCGTCATTGGTTCGGACTTCTGGAGACCACAAAATAATGGTTCATCGGTGGTCGACGTCGACCACTAGTGACCATCGTTTTGTGGTCGTAGCGTGGTTGTTGTAATGCGGTCCGCGCGACTTCAGCAGCCTCATGGTTCAATACCCTTAAACGTACGTCAACCGCGTAAACGTCCCGTCCCTTATCGCGCATCCGTCGACCGAACCATCGCCGTGAACCGTGTGCCGCAACCGACTGATTTATGGGTACCGGAACGGTCGCGGGACAGCGTACGACGTGTACCCCCTCGTTCGCTCGCGGGCGTAATCTAATTCCACGGTACCGGTCCGGATATCCCGTCAACACGTCGTCGCGCTACCCGTGACCGAGGGCCACGCGCTTGACTATGTCACATCGCGCAGATGGGCAAACCGAGCGTGATCCACGGCGGGTTCCTGAACTCGATGGAACGCAACGCGGTGCCCGCGAGCTCGGAGGTCAACGATATCGTCACCGCCGTAATGGACGGCACCGATTGCGTTTACCTGGACGTGACCAAGTGGTCCGAACACGAGATGCATTGCGTGGAGTTCGCGTCGTCATTGTGCCGGCAAGGCGAAGCGGCCATTTGGAAGCAACAGCTGTTCTCAGAGCTCAGTAACAAGGTAAGCGGTAACGAGCGCCACAGGGATGGAGATGGGGGGAGGGGGGATAGCGTGATCCCGGCGTTTGTTCCGAGCAAGCCGTCTTGATGAAAATTGATTCGAAATCGAGGAGGCCATGTATTGGCGTAGCCAAGGGAAAGGGCCTTATAGCCCTCCCCCTTATAGGTCATGTATAAACGTATGTACTAAACCAGTATAGACACAACTATTTGGAAATTATATATTTTAAAACACTTAAGTACAAGCTAAATGTTGACGAATAACGGGTGTTCGTCATTAATGAATGTATTAACGTATTATTTCTACCTAGTGATTACTGATAACTTTTTGGTGGTTATCACGAATGTTATAGTGACTCTCGTCAAACACTTACATTTTATAATCACTATAGTTTTCATATCGTGTTATGTCGAGGCGATGTGACCGCAGCTGACCTCCATCAATTAATTAATGTTATCAACTATATTTTAATAAATATTATTAAAACTATTTTAAAATGCTGGAAATGTTTTTAAATTTGGGGTTAGTGGAGGGGGGATTATGGGTAAGCTATCGAAGCTTTTCTTATCTAACATGCCCAAAAAAGTCTTTAGCCCCTCCCATTTAAGAATCCTGTATACGCCACTGAGACCACGCGTCCATCGCGGTTTGGAACACGAATGCGAAATCGATCAACCGATAAAAACAGGCGTACGTGTCGATGGTATTCATCCACCGCGTTGCGAACCGACTACTGTGTTGGGTGCGGAAATATAATCGGATGACGTTTCTACGCCGTTGTTGGAGGGATGGAGGGAACCCAAAGCATTTGGTATGCGATGGGGCTTTCCGCTTGGACGAAAAAATTGGGCGGCGGTCGCGGGATGGTGTAGTGTTTTAAGACGCAAAACGCATCTCCGGCGACTTGTACGTATCGGACTTGTTGGCGGAAAGTCGCGGGGCCCCCGTCGTCAAGAACGTTCGAACCTCTCTTTCCTCTTCCTCTCCTCGTCCCGCACTTCATCGTACATGGCGATCGAGTTGATTGATTCATCCGTCCCCGAACTGTGTCGTATCCGATTTCGAGCCATACGCGTTGGGTTTGACGCACAGATTTTCGAATTAAAAACCCCCTATTCGCTCGTGTATCGTATAGAAAATAACTTTTCGATTTCTAATAACCGTGTTTATAAAAATATTATTTTCCCCCGACATATTTTTGGCACGGATGTACAACACAGTTTTACTATAAATAGTATTTTATGGGATTGGAAAGGATTGTGGTACACATGTGAAATGCGCGACGGGCTTTCAGCAAAATAAAAATTGTGGCGACTGTTTCTCAGAACACTTGGGACATAGTGGATCATCTCTACCGGTATACTCGAGATTCTTATTATTTATGGGTCTTGGACTTACGTGATACATCGTTGTAATTGTATTGAATTAAAACAGTTCAATGAACTTGAGAATAGATCGAGAAAAAATTATCGACTTTAGAGAATCAAGTCTCTTTGAAACACAAATACCGTAAAAACCATATGAATCACTAAATGCAAGAAGGGCACATGTCCACATTTTATAATTTTTCAGGGGAGACAAAAAACTTAATATCTCTGGAAAAAATTTAAGAAAAAAATTTAAATAATTCACATAATATGATTTTATAATATACTAGTAAACTGGACATGTGTCCCGTTTGCACAAAACGATATATTTGTCGAATCTAAACAAAAATCTGTAAAATTGTGATTTTATGAAAATTATGGACATGTGCCCTTCTTGCATTTAGTGATTTATATGTTAAAAAACATACAAGGTTTTGGTAGCTCCAGTTAAATGCGATTCCTAGCATTTTTCTGGTCAAACTTACGATCCACTCTAGTGATTTTTCAACATTAGTTTTACATTGTGTCCGAGTCACATAATATTTCATATTTATATATTGTTATTCGATTCAGTCGACCCACGATTTAAAGATTTTGGTGTCAAGAACAAAGTGACAAATAAAATATAAAACTGTGCAAGCAAAACGTTGTAGTTAACTTACTTCAAATAATTCAATTTGTTTTTATTAGATTAATTTTTTTGTATCATAATAAGTTTTAAATTTTCCCATTTTTTTTCTGTTCTAGTTGTGTTATGTGATGTTAACTCACTTTTATTTCATTTTTTTTTCCGGTAAATCAATTGTACAATAACTAATGGTCAACTTTTATTTTTATTACATTATTATGTATATTCCATTTGATTGGTTGGCTATTTTAACGAATTTTTTTCTTTGACATTTATACGGCCGTTTTACCAGTTACTAGTTTTCAGATAGTCAACATGACTGAAGTGTCAATTATTCAGATCATGGCACCCGTAGTAATAATTATACCTTTACAATTTTAAAAACGTTTTTCAAAATCGTTAAAAATATCTACGCGATTATGGTTTTACAGCGTGAACACAAGGGGTTGAAAAGAAAACAAGTTCCGGGGAGGATATTGATATGAGCTAACTGCGTATAATCACAATGTTTTCTAAATTACAAAAAAAAAATCGCGAAAAATGTAGATACACTGTGTTGAACAAGCAAGACTCGTTTATAAATTTGAATAGATCAACTGATTTGTCTTGTCCGTTAGCGTTTCGTGATCGTTCGTTCCGCCTTGAACGTACACGAACGTATGGATATATTTTACGTAACAATAATAATAAAACTTATAAGCGTAATTAAAAATGTGTGTACAGCCCAAACCAACGATCGATCCGGCTCATGCGATTAGCATCGGGTGCGTGGAAGTGTCGCTGAAGTGCAACGCGGCCGCGATCATTGTGATCACCACGTCGGGGCTGTCGGCCAAGATAATCGCACGGTACCGTCCCATGTGTCCCGTGTTGGCCATTCTCAGACACGGGAAGTGTGCTAGAAAGATATCGGTGTGGCGGAATCTCATCGCGTTGCACTACATAGGTAATCGTATTATTGTTAATTGATTGTAATCGAATTGCCGCGCGGTATTCTGCGATCGGCTGCGGCGTGACGCGGCGTCGTGTCCAGAAAATACGTGTCTGCCGCGCGACGTATTGCAGACGCTAAAGCTGGGTGTACACGTGTAACCTGACGGGCCACTTAAGATAAACTTTCAATAAACATTTACCGGCGTGCAAGTGAAACGATTTCGAGCACGGAAAAAGTTGGACAATTCCGACTCTCTGTCGCGCCACTTCCGTTTTCCATAATAATTTGTACCGTTCGCGCCGCGTTGAAAATGGCAAAAATTTCATTTAAATGATCTTCCGATGCGAGTTGTTTTAAAATGTCCCTAAATGTTTTCTACTAGCAGTCCACTGTCTTGCCCAGACACGCTTGTTCTTTTTTTTTTTTTTTTTTAATTTTTTCTTAATTTAATCTAGTCTCTTCAATTAATTAGTTAATTATTTTACAAGCACGACGTAAAAGTAATTCCTTTTCGACCGATGTTTTAAAATTTAAATTTTAAATATAATGGTGAATAAATACCAAATACAGAGCTACACAGTAAGTAAAAAAAAAAAAAAACGACGAACGTGATGAAGTGGCGTCAGTTTTGCATTAAACTGAGTAAACAGTTACTGGCGAAACATGATTACTAGCATACACGATATGTAATCGTGTGCCACAAGAAACTTGCATGTGTAAACTCAGCATAACTACCCGAGTGCATGCTATATAAACTGCATTCGACTTAACAATACCTTGAGGGTCTTAAGACCGTACGGAGACACTTTAAATTAAAAATTGTTAAGGAAACGTGTGCTACGAACAAACACTTACCCTGTTTAAACAATATTATTAAGCTTTTTTGAACATTTGTGAAGTACCCAAAGTTTTATTTTTTAATCGCTTTTAGTAAAGACGTGAAGAATGATTATATTTTAGATTAGAACAATTTTTTTATTTATACTAATATTGTTGTATTAAACATTTAAATTATTATTACTTGGACCACATATTTATATTATTATTATTATCTTAACAAAGCACGAAGCATACTTTTTTAGTAACCCCCATACCGAGATAACTGTTAAACATTCAAATATTACATTGATTTAAATACTAAAACTATTCAAAATATTAGTGAATTTAACAAACATTTTTAAATAAACAAAAAATTACAACGATGCGAAACAAAAATTAAATAAACCTACCATACAAAAATTAAAAAAAAATAATAAGCCTAGTTTTTAGTATCAATTATATATAATCTATCCATCTGTAATTTATATTCTTGATTGCGAATCGCGACATAGTTTTTTATACACTAATATCAGTACTATGCGTTACATTCTCAAATCTGATCTGTGACAAAAGAAGAGGAAAAAATAAACATATACTAACCATCTATAATCATAGACAAACAAAATCAACTGGTAAATGTTAAGTAAATGTCAAAGGCAATATTTCCCAGCATTGTTGTAGCCACGTAATACTCACGTATTATGAAAACTTTC
Source organism: Sipha maydis (assembly GCA_034509805.1). NCBI lineage: Eukaryota > Metazoa > Arthropoda > Insecta > Hemiptera > Aphididae > Sipha > Sipha maydis. The sequence continues at coordinate 29,507 of JASXSY010003116.1, read as the reverse complement.
ACCTATCACTAGATCAAAAAATCATTTTTTTTTTTTTTTTTGTTTTTCATTGTTGTCAAAAAATCTGTTATTTTACATGCATTAAACTTCTAAATATTAAACTACAAAAATATTAAAGTATGACCATTTTATGCACAAAAATTAAATTAAATGTGTACTTACTTACTTATTACTTACTTTATTACTTTATTACTTATTAATTACTTTATTACTTACTTACTGTATTACTTATTGTAACGATTTATAACGATTATGTACGACAATAAATAATTTAATCAACCGGTAGATAAATTAAAAAGGATGTTAATAAAAAAAGAAAAAAAACAAAATTATATTGATTATTAATAATGATAAAATTTGAAAATTATTTCAAAACATTTATTCGCGTACCAACTACAAGCTTTCTGTATATCACAAATTGAAAACCACTGACTTAAAGTACACTAAATTTTGGAGAAAATAAAACTGGAAACCCATTTTAAAATTCAATTTTTATCTTATTAGAATTTTTAATAACACAAACGAAATAGTCTTTTAAATATCTGTACTTTTGTGCTGGTGCACAGTCTACATAATGAACCATAAAAGTGTTATAAAGATGAAACATAGAGCCCGTCGATTAATAAATTACGATCACATGTGATTTGACGCACATTTCGTTGCAGATCCGATAGAGACCGTTTGGTCGAAAGACGTTGAAAATCGCACGAAGCTTGCAATGAAATTCGCCAAAAAAAAGGGAATACTGAACCAGGGAGATTTGATTTTACTCATGAAATGTTCCAAACAAAATGCTGGTTTCACAAACAACATGAGTCTGTTCTACGTCAGCGAAGGAGACCTTACCGATGCCTGTTAATGAAAACGTTCGTTATTATAAAAGAGCAATTATAGTGCCAACATATATTGTGATCAATAAACAGCAAGATATTTTATTCATCAGAATCTCGTTGAACTTTGTGCACATTATTTTCCAATGTTACGGTAATAATCAGTGACGGGCCAAGGGTTGGTCAGGTAAGGCCACTGGGTACTAGTCCGATCTTAAACATATTAATATAGTCATTTTTTATAAGTAGAATAAAAAGTATTGTGATAAATCATAATAGAAACCCTACTACCTACTACTAGAGATATAGTACTAGATACTGTAATATTACATGATAACACAATACACAACCTAAATTAGTCTCATATTTTATAATTTTTATTTGTAGTTAATAAATGTAATATCATTTTGCGTGGCCCTACCTTTTAGTTGTTGGCCGCCCGTCAACCCTATCTAGTAAAATAACTAATTATAAAATAATTGCGGTCGAACAAGTCACAGAATCGTACAAACCGTTTGATTATCATATTTTGTAATTAAACTATATTATGCGTTCGTAGTTGGTACCCAATTAAAAAAAAATAAATAAAAATGTCGACTTATCTGTTGAAAATTATGAGTACATGAGTACCGCTGTAAAGACGATGGTTGCAAAACATTTATATATAATTTATAATTATAATATTTATATTAATAGATATAATTATAGATTAATTATTATATTTATCTAATATACAACTGTGATTGAGGTACCTACATGGGTGACCATTGAATCGGCTCCCAAGACAGGCAATATTGAATTGGCTCCCAATATAATTTTCAACAAGTGGTTCTCAAAATATAAAAGTTCAAAAAGTACGTGACTTTAATTAAAATAAATTCAGTTATACATTAAAATAATTTAAAAAACAAATATTCCATCAAAAATATTCACTGACCTGCACTGTTTTAATATTATTTAGTAGGCTTAAATCTGTGTGCGAGAATTTTTATATATTCAAATCTGGATACTATACCTTTGTTATATTTATGAATTTGACTGTCTATAAATTGTATTTTTTCTTGTATATTTTTTTTGTGTGGTCTTTCTACATTGGAGCTTCATATAATAATTTCAGTATCCGCTTGAATACCATACATTACATCCATGAAATTGAAAATATTTGGGTGCGTAGAATAAAATTGGGAATTCAATTTTGAAAGAAAAGATTCACATGAATTAGTGGTACGACTAACACTACTGCTTTTTTCTGCCCAAATTAGAGGTGGAAATAAAGAATTATTGTCAATATAATTTTCAACTAAGTAGTCCATCGGTTCCCAAACTGTGTGGCGCGCCACCCAAAGGAGGCGCGAGCACTTAACAAGGGCGGCGCGGCGCGCGATTAGAATTTTATACATATTTTTTTTTTTTAGATCAATTTTATGTCCGATAAAAATTTTGTAGAAACGATTGTCTTATCTTATCCATATACTATGCACGTTTATTACAAAATAATTACAGTAATTCTGTATTGATTCTGTAATTATAACTGTCGTATTCACGTAGTGACGTAGTGTGTAATATATGAGAGTACATTTTTCTAACTTAATTCGTAATACTTTATTTTATTTCGTGCTATTTATTGAATCGAAACGTAAACAAAATGAAGACAAATGTAAAGAAGAAAATAAACGTAAGTTTAGAAAGTATGATAATAATTACTTAGATTTTGGTTTTATTTGCATTACAATAGATATCGAAGAACGTCCTAAGTGTATTATTTGTTTGAAAGTATTAGCTGCTGATAGTCTGGTACCCAACAAATTAAAACGTCATTTGGAGACTAATCATAATACATTAAATAATAAATCACATGATTATTTTGTAAGACAATTTGCAAAATTAGAAAAACAATCTTCTAGTTTCGTTAAACAGACAAGCGTTCCATCTTAAGCTCTTTTGGCTTCATATAAAGTAGAATTTCGTATTGCACAATGCAAAAAACCTCATACGATTGCCGAAGAACTTATTTTACCATCAGCAATAGATACGGTTTCTACTCTGATAGGAGTATGTGAAGCAAACCAACTTAAAAATATACCTTTGTCTCATAATACTATTAGTCAGCGAATTCAAGATATCTCAGATAATATAAATGATCAGCTTATTGATAAATTAAGAAATAAAAATTTCGTGATTCAGCTTGATGAAGCATCCGATAATAATAAAGACACATATTTAATATGTTATGTTCGGTTTATGGATGGAGTAGATATTATAGAAGAATTATTATTTTGTAAATCTATATTAAGTGGTACTAAAGCTAAAGACCTATTTGATATCACTAATAATTTTATGAATCATAATAATATTAAATGGGAAAACTATTTGGGCGTGTGCACAGATGGAGATCGAGCTATGTCTGATCAGTACAGTAGACTTCAGGCTTTAATTCGACAAAAAGCTCCAGAAATGATATGGACTCATTGTCTTATTCATTGAGAGGCTTTAGCGTCACAAAATATAAGTTGCTCTTTAAATTATGTACTTGAAATAGTAATAAAAGTAGTCAACTATGTAAAAACAAGACTTGTTAAAGCAAGATTTTTTCAATAACTGTGTAAAGAAATGGGAGCAGAACATACAACATTACTGTTTTACTGTAATTCTAGATGTCTATCAAAAGGTAATGTACTTTCAAGAGTATTCGAACTTAGACAAGGACTTTATTCTTATTTAAATGGAAAAGGTTATAATAATAGTGAAATGTTTGTTGATGGTGATTTTGTTATAAAATTAGCCTATTTATTTGATATTTTTGAAAAATTTAACTCACTTAATATATCTGTACAAGGTAAAGAAACTCATATTCTGCAATTATACGATAAGATAGTTGCTTTTATTAAAAAAATCAACGTATGGAAAAGAAAATTAACAGAAGAAAATGGCAAAACCACTTGTTTTCCACTTTTAAAATATTTTCTTAGAGAGAATGATCTTGAATTACCAATGAGTGTAAAGAAAATATTTTTAGAGTATCTGACGAACCTTGAAACTCATTTCATGAAATATTTCCCAGAAGAAATGAAACAGTACTATTGGATTAAAGACCCGTTCACTGAAAAGCCACCATCAAATTTCACAACTACAGAAGAGGAACAATTAATCGACATTTCATCCGATTCTTCACTACGAATGCAATTTTCTTCATTTCACTTTTAGGATTTTAGAACAGTATTAAAGATGAATATCCTGAAGTTAACAACAAAGCTTTACGTATATTAATACCATTTGCCACTTCGTATTTTTGTGAAGCAGGATTTTCAGTTATAGCCGTATTATAATCAAAATATCGGTCCAAACTCAATGTGGAAAAAGAAATGCGTGTTGCAGTAATTACATTAATTCCTGATTTTAAAAAATTAATAAACGAAAAACAAGCATATTTTTCGCATTAATTATTTTGAATAGAATAAAATAATAAGTTTACTGTTTTTTTGTCATCAAAATTTAAATTTAAAACTAATAAATATTATATATTATTATTATTAATATTATTTATTATAATTATATACAATTTTTAACCTTTTTTATTGAATATTCTTTGAGGGAGGCGTGAAAAAAATGTTTAATTATTAGGGAGCCTTGAATGAAAAAAGTTTGGGAACCGCTGAAGTAGTCCATAAATTTTCTAATTTTTTCATTATTTGGTTGTATCTCAGCTAGTTCGAATGAAAAGCAATCGCCGAATGATTGCGGATCTAGAAATGGTAGACCAAATATATACGTCAAATATTCACCAATTTCTGTTTTTTGTTCATACTCTGTTGAAAGGCCCAATTTTTGAATTGTTCTATACCGTGATTGTCCTAGGTGAAACCGACAACCACGAATTTCACTCAACGGCCAAACTTCATGTATTGCGTTGTGTATAGCAAATTCAAAATCAACATATACTTTTTTTATTTCTAATTGATTATTAAAAGTTAAACAATAATTATTGATAATTTGAAAAATGTTTATGTACGATTCTTGATTTTTATCTTAAATATGCATAAATATATGCACTAAAATGTTAAAATATGCATGGAAAATAAAAAAATATGCATAAAAAAATTTATTTTTGGAAAATTTAATTAATAAAGAATTTTATTAAAAAAAATTATGGAACAATACTAAAAGTACTTTTATTCATTTTTTTCACTTTAACTATTTTCAGGTAGCTTTAATCTGTATATAAAAAAAAAGGAATCAATTTATATCAAAAATGTCTCCTAAAATAAATGTACTTACCTAAATGTGAATTGTATTGTATGACAATATATTTATTATATTTATACGATATTTTGATATTAATCGAAACATTCTAAACTATAAAAATATAATTTTTTTTTTCTCATATTATAATTGAAAATAGTATAAATTTAAAAAATTTTCAAAAACAAAAAAAAAACAACAAAATATGCACTAAAAAATGAAATATGCAATTAAAATTGTAAAATAAGCCCTGAAAATAGAAAAATGACGAAATATGCAAAAATATGCACTAACAAAGTTTCATTTTTTAAATCGTTATGTCATATAACAAATGTTGTGCTCACTTAGCATATCATACGATCAACCAGAATAAATATGCAAATGCATACAAATCCTCGCTCTAGTTATGATGAATATCAAAATAATACCATATTGATTAATGTACTACATACACCTCCATAGCAATTGAATCAGTCGTTTGAGAAACCCGACTTGTCCAAAACAATCCAATCACGTTTTATTGTGGATTTTGACTCTCCATAAGTATACCTACATATTTCAAGAAAACCCCGATTTGTCCATCGTTTACAATAGTTATTTCATTTCGTCAAAGTTTTCAGAATCAAGAGAAACCCGTCTAGTCCAGGACATGTCGGGTTTCTCTGTACTGTGCACACGCGATTAGAGTTGTGGGACAAGTCGGGTTTCTCAAACGACTGATTCAATTAATACATGAATATATGTATCATTTAACTTTCATTGTAATTCTATATAGTTTAAAATCCAAAAAAAATACAGTATTTTTTAATCAATAGATATTTATGTATTTTATATAGTTCATTATCAATAATCAAAACATTAAATACATATGATAATATCATATTTAAAAAAGAACATTGTTTACAAAAAAAAAAAAAAATTAAAAATATAATAATATAATATATTATATTTGTATTAGATAATTGTGAAGCAATAATATGAATTAATAACTAGGGTATGTTAAGAGGTTTCTCTTAAATCAATAATTTTTAATTTTTGTGTAGTATACAGCAATAAAAGAATATTTTTAATCATTTAATCTCAGATTTATAAAAGAAAAGTTTAGTTTAAAACATTAGATTTCATGAAATTCAAAATAAAAAAAATTTTACTAAAAAAATTCACTGATTTTCATAGATTTACATACATTTAAAATTAAAGATTATAAATTATAATTTATATTTAAAAAATTAAAATTAAAAAAAATGATGCACATGTCAATGCGTGATACACTTGTAAACATTGTTGTTCAGGTGTTCTGAATGTGTCGGTGACTCGTTGATGGGTCAGTCTTTGACAGACCAGCCCTTCAAGTTATTCTCCTCCATCTATTTCTATTCTCCACTGCTCCCTTTTATTGCAAATTAGTTTCTATCCTTCTGACTTCTTTAATAATACAATCTTCCCATCTCAGACGAGGTCTACTAAGGTTCGTTTCCTTACTGAGTTTTTTCGATTACGATCTTTATAATTGATCCCTGTTTTCTCCATGCATGCCCATCTCAATCTTCTGACTGAGACTTCTTCTAAGATGTTGGGATGTAAAAAAGGTCCAGGAGTTCTTGGTTATGTCGTTTCCTCTATTTTCCAGTTTGCTCTTTGCAGGGTCCAAAAATCTTTCTCATAATTTTTCTTTCGAAAATCTTCAATTTCATTCGCTCCGCTTTCCTGGGAGATATCATAAAATACTAGATACTTACTCAAACAGATGGTACAAGGCGTGCAAAACAATCTTATTTTTCTTTGCCTTTTTTTCAACTATTGAGGTTTGGCCAACCTTCTCCTATATCTCCACTCATCTCGATTTCCTACATCCCCTACTCATATACCAATAGCCCTCCATCATTCTCTTTCTTATCCAACCATTTCTTTTGTCTTCCTCTACCTCTTTTTCTTTCAACGTTCATTTTCATAACTACTTTTCATGCTTTTCTTTCCTCTCGCCTGATCACATACCTAAACTATCTCAGCCTATTTTTTTTAACTTTTTAATTATTGATGCTACACCAATACTACCTCTCACAAATTTTTTCTTATTTTATCTTCCTTTGTCACTCCACTCATCCATCTTTCATTGTTTCACGTTGTTGGTAATTGACCTATCTTCTATTCATTATTATATACTTTGTTTTTTCATCATTAATTTGTAAACCAACTTTTCCTGCAGTTTTTATGAGTTGCCTACATGACGATTTAATTTCTTCTACATTATTCTCTATGATAGCAATATCATCTGCATAAGCTTGAAGACCAACGGTTTCAAATATCATAATTTGTATAAATCGTGTTTTACCCATAGATGAAATTGCAGCATTTAATATTTGTTCATCATTAGCAAGTACACTTATCTACAAAACAAAATTAAATATTAACATTCAAATTGATAACATGATGAATAAATAATACTTTTTTCACAGAAATATCCTGCTGTTGACAAACACCATGCTTGGTACAATATAAATCCGGAAATTATAAAGAATTGTCAACTCAATATTCTAAACCAGGAATATCAGACTTTTCCCCACTCAATGACTCGTACATAGAATCTGTCCTACTACAGCTCTACCTAAATTTAATAAAATACAAAAAAATGTTAAAATCATTAAACAATTTTCAATTAATATTTGTAAATAACTAATCAAGATTAAAATCATTTTATGTTTATACAAATATTGAAATTTATTTCTAAAAATTTTTATAACTGTACATCTCATTTTTAAGTAATGTTTTATAATAAATCATTAACATACGTCTGATACTTTCTTATACTTGATAACTTTTGTTGTATACATTTTTAATACATTTTTAACATTATCGTATTTACTAAATGGTCATAGTTTATTTTTGAAAAAATGTTTTTGTTTTTTTAGACCATTAGAATTTTTATGCCAAACTTGATTGATTACAAATGATAAAATAATAAAATGTATTAGGTTTCATTCATTTATTTCATGCTTTTACATGAAGTGTTAACCAAATGATTATAATAGATAAGTTAAAACAAGTTAATAAATAACATAAAAATAAATAAGTTCTAGATCATATAAATAGTTTTTATTTCTTAAATATACAATTTTATATACCTACTTCACATATTTCATATACATTATCTAGGTAACTGTACTTCAATACTTAGTAGTGAAATAGCTTAAAGGAGATGTTAATATATTCAGTATTTATAGACTAATATTTATTGATAAAATATAAAATGTAAATGAACAAATGATCTTATAATATTGGTTTTTAAAAATGCTATATGTATCAATACATACAATACTAATAATATATGAATTTTGTAACCACTTATAGAAATTACCCATCTTAAGAAATGGAAATGTCTTTTTCACATTATGTAAAATACCAAAATATTTCATTAAATGGTCACTCCAATTTAAATTGTGTAATTTTTTTCACAATGTCATCCTTTAAATTGTGTACTTTACAAAATATTTTATACTTATTGCAGTCAACTATTCTTTCAATTTTTATCAGTAACTATTAAATAATACAATTATACCTTTACAATAACCTGGAAATAAAATTGTAGACAACTGAGAAGATTGAGTCGAATATAACTAAAAGAACTAACATTAAATTAAATAAGTAAATATGAGAAAAATAATAAATGGAATAATATCCAAATTTATTAATTTAAATAATTCGTTAATGTAAGAGTTATTAAATTTTAAATTTACATCACTGGATATCTCTAATTCTTTATGTCTGTAGGAAAAAATATTTTATTATAATTTAGTATATTTAAATATTGTTATTGTAAATATAATTTTTGTATACTTTCACATAGTCATTGACGGTTATAATTGAATCGAATATTTTTGAATGTAACATCTTATTAGTTTTGATTTTAAAAATATTTATTTGTTTTTTCGATTTTTTTTTTAAATGACGGTTGTTTTTTTAATAAAAAATTTAATGCCAAGGATTTTGGGGAGTTTAGAATATTGGAATTTTTTAGGTTTTGAAAAAGGGAAAAATAATTTTTATTTTTATTTATTAATGGTCCAGGATTTTGAAAAATGATTTTTTGTATTAATATATTATGATTTTTTATATGTTTATCTATTTTAATGTTTGAATAGCCTTTTGATGTGAGATAACTTTGTAATAAATTAATTGAAATTATTTTGTGGCCTTGTTTTTGTAATTCAGTAATACCAGCAGCAATTATTTGAAATGTATTAATACTGGGTAACTGTAGATTTAAATAAAAAATAAAGTGTTACAAATTATAATAAAATAAAAAAAATATTAAAATAAAACATACCTCATAACGAAAAGCTTTTTTGTTATTTTTTAAAATCTTCATATTGTGAAATTTATTTATATAGAAAATTTTAGTTTCCTGATAAATGAATAATTTTTCACAATAATCACATTGATACAAAAAATTAATATTTTTAAAAATATCATGATTTTTGTTCATGTACTTGATAACATTAAATTTTTCAGCATTATCTGAAATCACAATAAAATTATAAATGCTGTACAGTTAAAAGCATGCATAGAAGAGACATGGGTACTAATGAATGCGTGGATACGATTCAGAACGTACCAATTGCCCCATTTCCCCAAAATTACCCCCTTTGTAAAAATCATCTGCTGTACAACTTTGGTGCACCTTAATAACACTAAAAATGTAAAAATATTTTGGCCATTTCAAATGAAAAAAAAAATATTGTTATTTCGAGAAAGTAACTAAGTTTAAAACTTACACATTGTAACGACAACGACAACTCCTTTTTTCCTTTTCAGAAATAGCTGGGGACAAAATACAACAAAATAAAATATATATATATAGTTTTATTGTACCAATATTTAAAGGAAAAGGAGACATACAAGAATGTGGGAACTATAGAGGAATAAAGCTCATGAGTCATAGTATGAAGATCTGGGAAAAGATTATAGAGAAGAGGATAAGAAGTGAGACCTCGATATCAGAAAACTAGTTTGGTTTTATGCCAGGAAAATCGACAATGGAGCCATTATTTTGTGTTAGGCAATTAGTAGAGAAGTACAGAGAAAAGAATAAAAAACTATGCATGGTGTTTATAGATTTAGAAGAGGCGTATGACAGGGTGCCAAGGGAAGTTTTAAGGTGGGCATTAATGAGAAAAAATGTCCCAAAAATGTATGTTAATTTGATCCAGGATATGTATGAAGGGTCGAGTACTAGTGTCAAGAGTCGGTGTGGAGTATCAGAAGGTTTCAGTATAGGAGTAGGTGTGCACCAGGGGTCAGCTCTAAGCCCCTACCTGTTCTCAGTGGTAATGGATGAGGTTTCAAAGGAGATACAGGGTGAGATACCATGGTGTATGAATAAGGAATGAATACGTGAGAGGTAGTGTTGGTGTAGCGCCAATTGTGGACAAGATGAGAGAAAATAGGCTGAGATGATTTGGGCATGTGATGAGGCGAGAGGAAACGAATGCAGTAAGAGTGGTTATGAAGATGGACGTTGAAGGAAAAGAGGAAGAGGAAGACCAAAAAAGAGATGGTTGGAGACTTTGGAGAATGACATGAGGGCTGTCGGTGTGTGCAGAGGAGATGTGATTGACCGAGTAAAGTGGAGGTGTAGGACAAGGGTGGCCGACCCCATATAGTTGGGAAGAAGGCGAAGTAGAAGAAGAAGAAGAAGAAGAAGTAAATATGAGAAAATTTATTTATTTAACTACACTTTTATAGTCTTGATAATATAAACTTTAGATTAGAAATTAAATTTTATATATTATATGAATATAACTTAAATATTTTATCTACCTCCTCAGACTTTTTTTTTAACAATAATATTTTAATGATAATATTATAAAAAACTAAAATTATAATATGCACACAATATTTTGTATGGAAAATACACAATTCAACTAGTTATTAAATTTTACAAAAAAATTAAGTGCAATATGAAAAAAGGTATGATAAAGTTTGTAAAAATAGTTAACTTCACTAAATGGTTATGACATGTAATATATTTTAGAAATTTTAAATAAATTTATAAATTTATAACTAGATAGTTTTTTGTAATAAAAAAAAATAATAATAAAGTAACAAAAGAATTATGAAATTAATTACCGAAAATCATGGAATGAAAATAACAAACTAATAGTTCTAACTGAAGATTTGACAACTTATAAAGAAATATTAATAATTTGACAAGAAATAAAAATATTTTCACAAAAATTATCTAAACAAGATAGAGAAGGTTTAAAATATTAGACAGAAAATCATGTAGAACAGTGGTCAGCAACTTTTTTGGACCCTTGGGCCATATTTACAAATTAAAAAGGGTTCACAGGCCAGACAATACTGAAAATTGATATGGTATTCAAAGAAATTTTTAAGTTTTGGAATTTAATGCGGCCTGTACAAAATAGACGTGTGGGACGGATGCCACCTGTGGACCAACAGTTACCAACCACTAATGTAGAACATGGTTATATTAAAAATGTACATGATTTTCATTGTTGCTGAAGGAAATGCAGGAAATAATAATTTTCACAATGAACATATAAAGTGTTTTAAATTATTTATAAAATTAAATGGAAAAATTTATTAATACATCATTGATACAAATGGCACAGAATATTTTATTTTATTTTATTATTTTTTATCAATTTTTTGAGAAGTATTCCAACAAAAGTAATAAAAGGAAATGTTTATAATATTTAAAAAAGTAAATTTATGCCTGAAATTCATTAGCCAGATTATAATTATTTAGATTCTTTCACAAAAATAGAAAATAAATAAATCAATATACTAGATGAAGCAACAAAATAATCTTTAACATACAAACATACAGACAAATGTCTTGTTTATTTCAAATAAAAAATTAATATTTAATTAATATCTATCAGATTATCAAATTAATAACTAATTAATCAAAATGACGATTAATCAATTTTTTTTTTTTAATACGTATGATAATTGATTAAATCGATTAATCGGAGAACATTTTGATTATTCAAAATAGTTGAATAGTTCTACTCAATACTATGCTTTTACATTTATACAGAAATGAGCTGTGCTGCACATATGTTTTATTTAAACTCTATTGATAGTTAAGTTCCAACTGCTAAAAATTTATAAAAATAACTAGTCAAAAAGGTACAAAACACAATAGAACTTTACTGTTAATACAGTGTGTAAACGCTAACTGAGAACACTCAATAGAGAGATAGAATAGATAGCGTACAGATCTGCAATTTGAATTCTGATTTTTTGTTGGTTTTTATGACATTAAAATGTGTTTTTTTCCGAGTTTTAAATTTTTTTAACTTAAATAGCCACGCAATTGTACGCCCAGAACAACTTTTTTTTCTTAAATGGCAACCGCCCATTTTAACCACTAATTATTTTTTGCCTATTATTTAAATAATGTTGGTAGTTAAACCAACTTCCTACGTCTATAATTGACCAAGTTAAAGCAATTTAACCAAAAAACTGAAATTTGAGGGTGATTTTAAATTTTTTTGACTTTAACACTGAAAATAATTATTCTAGAATTGGCTTGATATTATCTCTCTTATTTATTTAAGTGATATTTACACATAATTATAATTTTATCTACTGTATAATTTTCACTTTAATTCGGGTATGTATTATAACTTATAACAAAAAAAAACGTTAATAAGTAGGCATGTTTTTTATTTCGTGACATTTAATGGCTCTATTAGAATAATTAACAACAAGTGTAATTTTTATTCAAGTTACAAGTTTATTTATTTATTGATTAATTTAACATATAAATTGGTCAAATTGTTGTCTCCCGTGAACAAAACATGATTCAGCGCGAATTCTTTATTTGTTGCAGTAGTAATTTCTTCATCAGTCAGTTGATTGCATGCTTTTGCTATTTGGTCTTTTAAATGTTGAAGATTTTTAGGAGGTATAATATTAGGTGTAATATTCTTTATGTTGCTTACGTTTTTTTTCTGCTATAAGTTATAATGCATACCCAAATTAAAGTGAAAATTATACAGTAGATAAAATTACAATAACATGTAAAAATCACTTAAATAAATAGAAGTGAAAATATCAAACCTTAACAATTCTTGAATAATTATTTCCAGAAGTATAGTAAAAAAAAATTAAAATTGAGCGCATTTTGCAGTTTTTTGGTTATATTATTATAACTTGGTCAATTTTGGACTTAGAATGTTGGTTTAACTACCAAAATCTATTTAAAATATAAGCAAAAAATAATTAGTGTTTAAAATAAGTGGTTGTTGCCATTTAAGAAAAAAAAGTTGTACTACACATGCGTGTATCTATTTAAGTTAAAAAAATTTAAAACTCGTAAAAATACACATTTTTATATCATAAAAACCAACAAAAAATCAGAATTTAAATTGCAGATCTCTACACAAGATAATGAGTGTTCTCAGTTAACGTTTACACTCTGTATATTGGGTTGGATAAATTATTTGAAGAACTTTATTTTAAATCTGTCAACAAAAACAATAATAAACTAAAATGAATTGTATAAATAACATTGAACATAACTGAAAGTATAAATCTAATTTTTTAACTAGATAATTTATTTTTTTTATTAATTATAACCTGACTTTTACAATATTTGGATATCTGACGATAACTAAATTTTAAAAATAGTAACATTTTTCTTATATTAATAGAGTTACATATAAGAGATAACAGTAATTTTTGCAATATTTTTGAATACTATATTTTGAATAAATGAAAATAACTGTAGCCAATTAGAATATTTATAATAAATATTGAGGCATATAGTAATAAACTTGATTTTAAATACAGATGGTTTGTTCAGAGCTAAAGATAAAATTATAATTTATTGAAATATATTAACGATTTTATCAGCTACAATAATTTCTAATCTATTAAAGTTTCGGAATCTATAAGTAATTGACTTTCTTAAATATTTATTGAGTTTATATTTATATATGATAATTATATAGTTAAAGTTAAATTTAAATAACAGTATCATACAAATCGTACATAATATTAAGTTACATATTGATACCAAAATACACAATAATATAGTATACTGAATATAATAAAATAGTAAACAAACATAATTTTCTGTAAATGAAAACGCTATTTTTTTTCAAATAATTATACTGAATCTAGTACAAAATCTATATGTATCTAACAAAGTGCAATCAGAATCAGAAATGAGAAAAAAAGAGCTGATTCCTATAAGGAATATTTAAAAATTATTTTTATATATGTAAATTGAAGATTGTTTTATTCATTTATTTTAAACAAAGTGATTAAAATCAACATTAATCCTACCACAAATCAAGTCATTTACCTTTTTTAGTCACGTTTGTTCCAGAAATTTCTAAAGTTTTGATTTGGTGACTTTTAACAATTTGTGCCAAAATTGTATCTTCATTCTCAATGATCTGTTTCACTTTTAGAAAATAACTAAAACACTAGGAAACAAATAGTGTAAAAATATTGTAAGTATTAAGTTTATTATCAAGTCATAAAAAACTTACACGAGGAACCGTAGAGAGCTTATACTTAAAATTGCATTATTCTCATGTAAATTGTTTACATCAAAAAGTATCAATAAATGAAAAATGGTAAGTTTGCTCAAATACTGCTGCTTTCCAATACCTGAACAATAAGTAAGATATAATATTATTAGCTGAGAAAGATTATCTAGCTTCGCATTTAAATACCTATTGATGCTACTGTTTGGAAATTCAGCGATTGAATGTATCACTTTACATCTGGCTGATCGAATATGATCTTTTGATGGTGAGTTAAGTTTAGTGTAATATACTGCATTCGAACCGGCCAATGAGAAGGAAAACGTGTCTTTTGTCACATTCAATCATTTTTGTGTTGACCATGAACGGCTGCTGCAATCTGTGTGGCATGATGACGGGTTAAATTGTTATATTAAGTTCGTTGGAACGCAAATCGTTAACACAAACCTTGACTCATGTAACAACAGTTCCGACAGTTATCGTGTGTTTGTTGAAGCAAAAACTTATCGGAAAAACATTCAAGTGATCGCCGCACAGGGAAACCACAACGAGAACGTTACGACGTTCGAAGTTTCAAAACGCGACCACAACGAAATGGATAATCAACATAAATGACACACGGCCACATACTCATTTAACTGAGTGGATCGGAAACAACAGTTCAAGAATAAAATAACACATACAATTCAAGATATGTGCGAGAGTTATTTTCATTTAATCATCGTTATCAATGGGCATCCAATGTGATAACAGCGCTTGTAAGTTCACTAGATAAACCCCAAGTATTCAAATTATTTAAGTTAAATTTACATAATAAGATGTTTACCGTTAAGCCTGATATACTCATTCATATTCACATGTGTTTACAATAAAATAAATAATTGATGTATTAATAATAATGTTTATATGTGCTCTATATGTGTATAGCAAATTTACAACGGTGATCAAGCCTTAGAACCATGGCAAAATATATTATATTAATAAATCTACTCTGTCATAGAACGTAATAGAAACGACAGCTATTGAAAACCCTTACTTCTCTCAATAATATTTTCTTTCACCTTGAAATCCACTGTAATAATTATTTCTATTGATATCAGTGCCGGATTAGGGGGGGGTGGAAGGGGCAGCTGCCCCGGACGGCACAATTTTAGGGACAGAAATTTTTTGACGTTAACAAAAGTTTTGATATTTTCCATTGTATATGCTAGTTTTTAGAAAAAATTATTAATTTATAATTGAAAAATATTAAAAACGATTTTAACAAATTATAATAGTAATATGTATTATATTAAACCACCGAGGTATTTTCGTCAATTCATTAATTGTAAAACCATATTATTGTTATATAGCCCTTGCTTGAATCGATGCTTTTCCAATTTCGTTCGTATTATTTTCAAGTATAAATAACCAGCTACAAATAATGACATAAAATTGTATTAGTTGATTTCCTTATAGGTATGTCTCTATAATGTATAACCTTCAAATTATTAAATTTGATAATAATAATAGTTTCAAAAAATGTATTTGTTCACTACCAAGCAATTGTTTTTATTATATCTCTTGAGTCTCCCGGTCATAGTTATCGTCGTTGTCAAATTTGATTCATGATTCACGATTGAAAAACAAACATGCTTAATATTTTATTTTCAATCAATATGAGCGAAAATCGCATACAATTAATTGGTGCTGGATTCCCTAAATGAGCGGAGGAAAAAATTAAAAAACACGATATAATTATTTCTCAGACACCTACAATTTAAAATTTCTTCATAAAAGACGGAAATAATATTTTTTTTTTTGTGAGGGAGGGGTTGAAGGTATCGTAGAAGTGCCATACTTGGGACAAGTGGGTATCTTGGGACACAAATGTCATTTTTGTTTGTTACATCTTCGCTACACCGGTCGTAATCACTATATTATCACGTTTGGTAAGAATTTACAAACTAAACAACATTTGACGCTGGAATCAAACAATGGAAGGTTCAAAACTTAAAAATAAGTTCGATTTTTAAGTTTTTGAAAAAAAGCACGAATCGCTTTACCATTCTGAAGCTTTATTTCAACTATACTTTACTTGAATAAGTTGTAATTTATCGTAAAAACTGTGTATAACATTTTTTTCTTTTTCTGTGTAGTATTAATCTGTGTAAGAAACATCATAATGACATTAAATGCTCTAGAGTTTTAAGCGATTTTATTATTTATGGATAACTTGGGGCGTGAAATGTACAATGGCATTCTAATATTTATGAACAATAATTTAATAGGTACTTATTTTATATTTTAAGTAATACAATCTTAGAAACATGAGTTTTGATTCAAAATATTACTTTTATGATACCTATTTAATAATTTCATTTGTATTGTATAAGAAAATTCAAATTATTTTAAAATGTTTAATGTAATCTTTTCAGTCATGGGAAGTAGAAATCTAAAAGCAATTTAATAATAATACCTGTCTTATCAGTCATTATGCAATAATAATAACTCTTTTATAATATTAGGCAAGTATGTAAAATGTTGTAAGGAACACATTTTTTAAAGTTATTTTGCTCCAATATAGCCTCTTAAAGCTCAAAATGAGTTTTTCTGCTATATAAAATAGTTGCCCCAAGATTCGCCCTTTTACTGGTAAGCAGCCATAAAAAGTAATATACCTATATTAAATCGGGAATTAATTATAAAAGTTTAAATCAAAGTAGGTACATATTAAAGGAAAACTTTTGATTTGAATATTGAACCCATATGATGATTATTTATAGAGAAATAAAACATCAAAGTCAAAAACTGCCCCAAATTAGTCACGGTTACGGTACAAGCGTTGAATATTAAAGACTTATAGATTAATATACGATGTGCATAAGTTGATCTAATTATGAAAGGTCAATAATACAAATATGTATGTATATTTGACTGTAACTCATTTGTTACTTTATTGTATGCTTAGTTAATTTATTTTTTACTTTTAATAAATATCATACACTTTACGTTGTTGAGTTATTAAATTACATAGAAATATCTGACTTGATGTCGCTCCCAGTCACATTACTATAAATGGTTTAGGCGAGCAATAGTCCTATTGTTTTGTCCTCTCCTCGGCCGACGATGGTGAACATATCATCATTGCCATCCAATTAAATTAAGTAATTTTTCATGTGACATCCATGACTTTATGTACAATTTTTAGGTTCTCCTAGTCTTGTATATTAGATTATTGTTTATATTATTTATTATATTTATTTATTTTATATATATATATATATATATATATATATATATATATATATATATATATATATATATATATATATATATATAATTTTACTCAGTAAATAACACCAGCTTTCTTTGTTAAAGTAATGTCCACCAAAGGAAATAATCCATCGATTTATTTTATAATCTTTTAAATACTTCAAAACTACTTGTATAGTTTTCTTTTTGTATTATTTATTTATACTTCACAGAAAAATTAATTCTTAACTAGACTTATAATATATATACATGTATATATAAGCATATAGCTTCGGCATAAGTAAATAAATAAATAAACAGCATTAATAAATAGATAAATATTAATAGCAATAATAAATAATAAATAGCTATATAATCAATAATTAATAATAAATAGGTAAATAACAAAAAAAAAAAAAAAATAAAAAAAATCAGTGACTAGAAACTAAAAACTAAGAATTTGGTAACTATTGAGTTAAGTTGTCTCTTAGGCAAATATTCAGATTTTCCAGCCATTTAATCACGTTTGCCTTATAATAATAAAATCTGTTTAATATTTATAAACAAAATAAAAATGTCAATTGCAAATTTTAGGTATATCTCTAACCCCTTACAATTGCCCAATAATTTATAATTATAAACAATAAATAATAAAATTGACTATTTCAATGAAACATAAGCTAATATTAATTTATAAATATTAAAATAATAAAAATAAAATATATGACATTAAGACTAATTTAATTAATTAAAAAATAAAATAATTAATTAGTTTTAACTTAATAGTTTATTAAGTATTAAGAACAATACTATAGACTAAATTATGAAATTAAATAAATTATACATATTTTATATTATACATTTTATATTATACAACTGTTATACTTTAATATTAAATTTAAATCATACAAAAATGCTTAGTAAATTATTATGTGTAGGTTTTTATGAATAATTGGTATCAATTACAAGCTAAATAAATTTAATCACAGAATATAATAATCAGAAAGGACACTGATATGAAATAACATAGGTAGCATAAGCCAATGATAAAATAAAGTCCACTGTTTTTGAAGGAAACATCAGTATTACCAGTAAGAAAAAAATTTAACTATTTAACTTATTAGGTTCATTTTTAGTTATATTCTAAAATCTATATCTACGAGTTTCTACATTTTCATTATACAAATTTAGCAATGACAATAATAATTACAGACAGATATTTAAAACATAGATTTAAAAAAAAAATAATAAAAATATAATATATTGTTAAAAATATATTAATATGATGTATATAATATTATCAGAATTATCATATTATGAAAAAATAAATGTACAATAGTAATATTTACAAACAAATGTAGGTACAATAAACGTTTATTTTATATACTTATATAATAAATAGGAAATTAATATTAATTAAATTTTTTAAAAAAATTAGTGTAGCTAAGTATACTATTTTTAAAAAATGTTGATCATAACAAAATTCAATAATCAAAAATAATTGTATATTACATAAAAAAATATAAATTAAAATTAAAAAATTTTAAAAATTTTAAAAATAAGAAAGAATATCCAATTTTCTATAATTTCTAGGAGTTGATAATAAAAGTTTATTTAACTTTGTGATTATATGAAAAATTCTCAATTGTTAAAAAAGGTTTTTAAAAAAATCTAAATTAAAATGGTGGCATGAATGTGTAAATAGAATATTATCTATAAAACTTTTAATATTCAATTTTATATTATGCTCTGTAAAATATAAAAAAAGTTGTTTGTAAAAATATTATCAAGATTGAGAATATAATTGAGAATATTATCTGGTGTAACATTTAACTATCCATAGTCTAATTAAACTAAATTTTGAAATGCCTTAAAATGTGTAAATAAAATTGAATTATCAATATTGTTTTAACGTAAGAAAAATTTAATTCAGATTCAATATCAAACTGACATTTAATAAACAGAACTGTAAATGTTATTTGTGATCAAAGTTATGTTATAATATTATCACAATATAGTACACAAACAAATGTAATATCAGTTAACTTTAAAAACATGACCATCTGAATAGGCAATATTATCAGTGTTCTACCCCTCATTTTATTATAAGATAATTGAACCAATTTTACTATCATATATTCAATATTTATTAACAATAAATACATAAGTAATAATAATGCCAACTTCCATAAAATTACCTAATATATTTTTTAAATAATGATGAAATATTTTGATAAATTACAGTTTTACAAAATTTACAATTTTTAATTTAAAATTCTTGTAAAAAAGAAAATTATAAATCAAAAAATTATGTATCAATTCAAGGTTTCGATGATTATCAATATTATACATCAAACTTGTTAAATTTCTTGTATAGACTATAACAATTTTAAAATTTAATTCAAAGAAAAATTATGTAATATCAGTTTGGGCAACTAATTATTTGTACATCTTGAAGCCATCATCAAGTATTGTGAGTTGAATTAAATTGTAAATTGGACCAATATTATTACTATTGAATATCCAAAATTAAGATCCTTAGTTTAGATTCCATCCATGAATATATATATATATTCGAGGGCTATCCAGAAAGTAACAGACGTAAATATAATCTCTTGGACTATTTTTCCACATAGTCGCCATTCAAATTAAGATATTTATCATACCGTGGTACAAGCTTTTCTATACCCTCCCTGTAGAAATCCTTCGCCTGTGATTTCAACCACTGGGTAACCGGCTTGCAGTTCAGCATTAGTGTCAAAGTGTTGTGTAGCGAGCTACATCTCCATCTTTGTAAAAGTTTTACTATTTTGCTTCATTTCCAAATGATTTTAATTTTGTTTTACTAAAGAATGTTAAAAAATGGATCTAGTGTTCCTCTAAAATGTAATGGATATCCATTGAAATCTATTTAAGGCTAAATAATAAAAAACTAAATAATTATTCAAAATTCCAAGCGAATCTAATACTATTATATTTTAAATACTTTGGAGGGGTATTATAATTTGTTTTTTTATAATAAGGGTGATACATTTTTACTGCCTAAAGCTGTAAAAAAGATAATTTTACCTCTGAATGTGTGGGTTGAAAAGAAATCATAGTTTTAATTAGTTTATATTGTATTATATACCTGATAATTGGTAATAGAAAACCATTCAATTGATAGTTATTTGATTATTAAATGATCCTATTAACCGGAGAAACAAGTCAAATGGACTAATTGTTTTCTGTGTGTAAATATATGTTCAAATTGGGATAGCTTGTTTTGAATCTATTTATTGAATGAGTCAATTAACCATGAGTCCAAGAAACAGCAACCACTAAATTTGAAACAAGCATGTTACTATTATAATAAAATACTCTTATACTTTTATATTTAGACGACCAGCGTGTTTCACAAAATAATGGTATGTTAGGTATAAGTTTTCGTCTAAGCGTACTTTCACGGAAAAATCTTATATTATCTTTTATAGTTCCAGTAGTATTATGAATAATCATTATTTTATTTAAATCATTTATAACTAAATTTAACCTGTGATTAGAACAATGAAAAAATAACGCTTTGGTGTATTTATCACGAATTAATTTACTAACACCGCCTTCTTGTCCGGCCACTGTAGCACAACCATCATATCCTTGCCCATATAGTTTGTTTAGATTTAAACCACAGTCAGTCATAAACGATATAATGGTTGTAGCTACGGATTGAGCATTTAATTTTTCCAATGAAGTAAATCCTAAAAATTCTTCCCTAATTTTTGGTGGATTTGAGTGTTTATCTAAAAATTGAATTCCTATTGACAATTGTTCTGTTCCAGAAATATCTGCAGTTCGTCAGCAATAACAAAAAAAGCATTTGCCGTGTTAGCTAAATTAACTAGGTATATCATTTTTAATTAACTTTCCGCATATAAAAATAATTTCATTTTGAATTTGAGGTGATGTATATTTGGCATTTCCCGCATTCTCCGATATGTGTTTTTGTAATAATTCATCGCCCGATTTAATCCGAAAAAGTAAAAGATCGTTAAATATGCCTGAAGTTGATGTTTTTCTTTGTAGAGAAAGATCATGAGTTCCACAAAACAAAATGCTAGAAATTATTGGTTTTAATTTTTGTCTATTATATTCTATTTGTTTTCGTAACCCTGAATTTGTTTGTTCTAAAATATTTAATTTGTTACCCTTCATAACAATTAAGAAATCATTTGCTCGTCTTGTAGACTCAAGGTGCCATTGTGAAGATAGATGTGATCGACAACAAGCATGGAAATCTTTATATTTTTAAATGGTTTTATTATAAAGCCTCCTCCTGTATACCTCTGTGAACATTTGGCTTAAACAATACACATACTCGACAATAAGCTCCTTTTACGCCTCCTATAGCCGAATATGATAGCCACGTATTATTCTCTTCCAGCCATATGTGTCTAAATGGACGACCATTTTCCGATTTTAGATCATTTTTAAAATTATATGAAGTAGATGGGACCCATGGATTACATAAAATATCAAACTTTAAAGAATCGTCAATATTTATATTTGCCAAGTAGTGTCCTATATCATTTTTATAATAAGCCACTTCCTTTTCATAAACATTTTCAACTTGTTCAGTAAAACTGTCACCTTTACTCAAGTCAGTAATATCAACAGCACTTGTGGAATTAGTCTCTATAGTCAGACTTTTTGTTTTATCTAACGATCCATTAAGACTAGGTTTCTTAAAAAAGTTCCGTATGTCCATAATTAATGTTATAAAAAGATTTTACCTTGTCGAGATTTGTATATTTTATTGCTGCTAGAACGCGACGACACTCGTTTCGATCGAAAGCTGCGTTGGAACTGATGGGAGTACCCGCGCGGGTAATAATAATGATGTATAATAATAATGATCGGTATATTGTCAAGTAAGCGATACCATTGATTATAGAATAGATCTATTCTATAATCAATGTCGATACAATACACGATGTAACAGCAAACAGCTAATAATTTATTGCCGTGTGAGAACCAAAAAACACGATAAGATAAAATAATCCGATTATTATTGATAGTTTTTATGGATAGCCGTGCGTTGACATATAGCAACATAGGTAGACCTATTTTTAGAAGCTAATTTCTCATTGAGAATTTTACCAATTGCTGTGGAAATAACATTCCATAGGGGGGGAGGGTAAAGTGCCCCGCCTTGCCCCCCCTGGAGACGCCCATGCTAGGGTGGCCATTCGTCCCGGATTTTCCGATTAAGAACTCATGTGCCGGTGTCCCGAATAAACGATTGATTTTTGTTAGGTACTTTTCATCTTCTAAAATGTAACTTGTCTTCTTTTATTTTATTTTTCACAATCATTGTTGTAGTAAGTAGTTATTTATTTGTAATTATTTTATACCATAATATATTTCTAGTAAAATAATAACTTTGACAGTATTATATATAAGTAACTTATGTCCGGTTGCACCAAATATTTACACGAAGATAAACTCGTTTAACTAATGTTAAAATACAATCTGTTGTATAATCCATGGTCAAAATTGTATCAGTTTTTAAAAATGTACTTTATCGCCAGTTGTATTAGATACTGATTTATGGCCGTGTAAGATTTTTATGTTTAGTTAAATTTACTTATCATTGTTTAGTGGTAATTATCTAGTATTGTTGAATATTGGTAATAACCAGAATATAAAACAATTAAGGTCCCCATACACTATCGGTTTTTACAACCGTGTACAGAGTTAAGTGTTATGTAGTTCGTACATTTTGTTCGTATACCGATGAACACCATACACTATCGGTTTTAGTATGTACCGTGATTTATGTACACAGTGATTTTAAATTTAAAAATTTTCTCAATGATTTTTTAAATTTACTCTTTTTAGTCGTTCATGGCAATTAGTGAGTTTCTAGTTTACTACACACATTTAATAAATTCATAATTTTTATGAACTATTATTAACTTAGAACATTTTAAAATTTAAAAACAATAAAAATCAATAATTTATTAACACAATATAGTTCGTATACGGAGGCGGCCACATACCTTCCGTATTATTTAAAACACCGTATACGGGAGAAAAATCAAATTGCTCAGACTTTTCTCATCACCGTGTACGGTTTTCAAAAATCGATATTGAGGACAAGGTCGACAAGGAGACCTTTATTGGATTGCATAAATGTTCATTAGCGATTTACAGAGCCGTTAACGCACTAACAAACCGTTAAAAAAAATTGGGTGTTACTTGAACACTCATTAGCGTTAACGGGCCTGTATTTTATCGGCTATTGGAACTGTAAACTATAGGTCCGACTTTGGTTTGTTAACTTTTACAGATCCGTTTGATATGGTGATAAGAAATATAATTTCTTATCAGACACATTTTTTTTTATTATTAAAAATATTTAAGTTATATATTAATAAATTTAATAATTTATTATTTTAGTCGGTTAAATATTTAAATAACACTAAAATACACATTCAAACTCAAAGAATACGTTATTTTAATATGTCTTCATCTGATTCAACAAATTATGATGATTTTATCGTTGAGGTGCTTCAGATGTTGCCGAGACCACGTTTTTTCCTGGTTAGATCTAATCCATTTACCGATTATGATGATATAGATTTTAAACATCGCAGGTACTTATAATGTATTTGATTTGACTATTTTCATATATTATGTATAGTAATGCCCTGCATTTAGACTGGATCTTTGACCTAAGAATGCAGTCTTGTAAAGAATACTTTTATTTTGTGTTCAGAATAAATGCGATTTAAAGTATTCAAATAATTGTATTAAATTACTTTACAAGTCTGTAAAAATGATTTAACACAAATAATTGTTTCTATTTTCATGAACTTCATACCTGAATTAATGTATAATGATTAATATATGCTTATCAGGTTATCTATAACAATGTTGATTGAATTACTGAACATGGTTCAAAATGCCTTATGTCAAAATACACTACTCAATATGTTATTGTCATCAATAATACAGCTTCTGATTGCACTTAAATATTATGCAACTGGTGCTTTTTAAATGAATATTTTAGATTGTTATGCTTGTCCACGGAAACATTTTAAATTATTGTATATATAAAAATAAGTATGTCAATTTCTAGGCAGTTCTAGGAGACAATATATGAATCCATAAATCAACAGTGTATTGTATCGTTAAACAAGTGTCAACATGTAAAGCATCACTTAAACCAAGATACATTCAAATGCCAAAGACAAAAGCCGACAGATAATTAGTGTATAAAGATTTCTATAAAATACGCCAAATTCCTAAAGTCATTGGAGCAATAGATTGTACACACATCAGAATCGAATCCTCAATAAAAATATTGAAGAAAGATTTCGCAACAGAAAAGACTATTTTTCAATAAACATTCAAGCCGTATGCAAGTAAGCAGTAGTTTACAGTTTATAAATATTGTGGCTCAATTATTGGTAATTTGTAGTAAAAATAACTTGTCACCTATTAATTATTCTAAATTAATTTTCTATTGATGTACAATCATTTTTAGATGGTCTAATTCAGTTCATGATTCAACAGTATTTGACTATTCTTTATTAAGAGCATAATTTGAAAAAAATGAATTTGGAAATACTGTAATAATAGATGATGGAGGTTATGCATGTCGTAACTATATGATGACACCTTTTTCCAACCCTATTACTGAAGCAAAAATACGATATCAAGTAAGAAAACTATATGAGAATTTCATAAAACAACTATAGTATATTGTGTTGCTCTGTATAAAACAATAAGGTGTTATTATATTTTTAGAAAATACAAATTGGTACAAAAAATGTCATTAAAAGAACATTTGGTATTTGGAAAAGGCGGTTTCCTGTGCTATCGATTGAAATTCAAACTCAAATCCCAACTACTTTTGTGGCACTTATAGCTACAGCATTATTACATAATATGCTTATCAAATAAAATGACCATCTCCTATAAACAAAACACTCTTAATTGAAGATTTGCATCAACAAGTTCCTGTATCTCTCGTTCCTCAAACTGGAAACATAAAGCACAGAACATTAATTGACACTGTGTTTATTTAAATATATAATTTTGACTAAATATATTTTATATTTTATTATATAGGCTACAACATATTATATACTATATATTATAATTATTATTTTTTTATTTTTTATTGAAATTTTTTTTTTATTTAAAGACAATATAACAAAAAAAATATTTCTAAAATTTGAAACTTAATTTAGATTAAATATAAAACTATACAATAAAGGAACCCTAATAAGTAATTGGACCAGTCTTAATTTATCACGTAATTTTATAAGATATATTTATACACATATATAAAGTTCCCATTTAAAATTGTCATTAATAAATTAGTTATTTACAAATTTTTGTTTTTCTAAATGCAAAATGTCCTCTTGTATTTGTATTTTTTTTTTTTTTTTTAAATTTATTTCCATTTGCTTAGTTGTAAGTTCAGTATTTAATACATCAATTGTTATTTTGGCCGCTTGAAGTTTTAGTTTTGCATTTTTCATTTTTATGTCTTGTAGTTCTGCCTAAAAATCATTTTTAGCTTCTACTTTATTTGTTATTTTTTCTGTGAATTCTTGTAACCCTTCACAAACGGTTTTTTGTATTGAATGATATTGTCCTTTAGAAAAAGTTTAATTTTTGCTATTTTTTTGGGTGATGAGGTACTATATGTTGTGTTAGATGATTTTGATTTTAGCATAACATTTGCATCCGATGTTACTGTTTCACATTTGTTATTTGATGTTACTGTTTCACATTTGTTATTTGATGTAACTGTTTCATATTTTTGATTTGGTGTATTTAAAAAATCTTAAAAGGTTGTCACACCCACATGTGTTGTCTCCATCTTACAAATTTACAACATAGCGAAAACTGCTTTGCGCGTGACAACTTTTCTCTCACCATATTTACTATAGAACTACCAAATTTTCATGACATGTAAAGAAGAACTTATTTATCAGTGCAACAGTATGCTTTTTTTTAATAACACTATTCAATCAATTTTTATAAGCAAATGAAAAAAACAAAATGTTTAGAAGCTAATAACTTATTATATTTATATTATCTAAAATATAGACACGCTGTTGCATGGATAATTTTCTACCCTATATGTTCAGAAATTTTGGAGCCACTCCTACAAACACAGAAAGATAAAAGTTGTCTTGCGTAAAAAAGTTTTTGCAATGTTGTACATTTGTAAGACGGAGACAACACATGCATGTGTAACATTCTCTTAAGGATAATTTAAAAATTAACATAGACATATATAATATCTATTATATATGTTTAAATATAACTTTTATGTGATTTATTACCCCAGTTAATTTTGTAATAACCAGAATATGTAAAATTACAGATGGATAATACGGGTCAATTAAACGATTCGGTTCGTTTAAATCAGGCGTGCCCAACCCGCGGCCAGCGGGCCGGATCCGGCCCGCGAAGGTGTTCCAACCGGCCCGTGACCATTTTATAAAAATTAGAAATTTATATAGGTGTAAAAAAAAATTATTACTTATAAAAAATGTATTTTATAAAGTTTTTAAGAATATAAAGTATATTACAATTTTTAATTTTTTATATATAAAAAAAAAATGCATGGGATTTTAGAATATTAATAGAAATAAATTAGTGTAATGGACTACAAATAAATAAATAATTAAATATATTTAAGTATAGGTAAACAAAGATAATATTATATCCGATAAAATATGACTAGTCTATATTTTATCGAAATGAACAAAAAAAAAACCTGTGAAGCATATAAATATACATTTTTAATGTGGCCCGCGAGTTGAAAAAGGTTGGGCACGCCTGGTTTAGATCGAGTTATTCAAAAGACCTGTTCATATGATCCGTTCTTTTCGTTCGTTGTAGGACGAACGTATTATAAACATAACAACTTTGCATAAAACAAAGAAGCAGTCATAATATACTATCTCGTTAATTTCGTACACTTGAACGAATTGGAATATTTTATTGATTTTATTTTGGATTTTAAATGTTTCGTGATTTAGTCATAACCGAATTTTGAAATTGTTATTAAATTAATTGAATATTATAGGAATATAAGTATCACGAGTAATAACAGTATACACTAAGTAATAACAAATAAAGCAATGGTAAATACCGAGGTATTCGAGGTAGGTAAATAGATATTAAAAATAATAATATTTGATTAACCGATTATCGTTTATTAACGATTTAATTTTATTACGTATATTTACGTATTATATTTTAATATTTTACGTTTAACATTATTGTGTGCGTGTTTTATATTGTGATTATAGATATAAATACAATAACCAGTGAATAACTAAGATTTATTAAGATATAATATCTTGAATGGTGACAACAATAAAGGTAAAAAATTTAGGTGCGCCATAAGTATATATTAAATAACTAATATCAAATATGTAAAATGTTTTGTCACATTATCACAATCAAAAATCCCCATTAAGTATTATTGGATATATGGGTATATTGCGGTCTCGGACATCTCGGCGTAGGGTCATTTTGGCGTAGAAATGTTTTGAAGTTTTATAAATTTGAAGTTATTTATTATTTATATTATTTAATCATAAATATATCTGACAGAAAACATATTATTTAAACGCAATTAAAATCACTTTTATGAAAAAATCTAAAGTGACTACACCGAAATAGACTTCACGCCGAAATGACTTAATGTCGAAACGTCCTACGCCGAAACAACTCCGCCGAAATGGCTACGCCGAAACGTCCGGCTCCGGGTATATTGGATATATGGGCACCTTATAACCTACGATTACTGATTATAATAGATAAACTAAGATCATAGATTAAATAATTATAGAAGGCCGCACACCAGAGAAATTATAAACACGAAACTTGTTAAGTAATACTTGTAACATGAAACACGAAACTATAATTGCATGAAACTAGCCGATATATTTGCTTAGGGTAACACACACCGAGTTTCATGCAACTATTTTTATTAATAGTTTACGAAATTGATAACACGAAATTTGTCATTCTGGTTTCATTGTTTCAGTTTCATGAACATTTTCACTAGTTATGCACGTTTTTAGGTTTTACTGAGTGAATTATGTTCTATCATATAATTTGATTTATAATAATAATAATATAAACTTATTTGCTTTTCAATACAAAATTACATAATACATACTAAAATACTAATACTAATTAAAAAATCAATATTTTTTTTAATTTTTCCACGTATTTTTTAACTAATCAATAAAACAATTTATTAGATAAATTTATAGGATGTACTCAATAACGACGTTTTTTTGACGTGCCCACCACCAAAACAAAATCACGTCATCCTCGTCAGACGACATTTTAAAACTAATCATATTTGATATTTCGTTATTCTATACATAGTTTCATTGTTTAAGTTTCTTCGATATACAGATTAACGTGAAACTAGTTTTTAAAACCGATTTCATACAAAAAGTTTTGTGTTTATAATTTCTCTGATGTGCGGCCTATTTAATCCCTGTTAAAATCGTCGTTAGAAAATAATAAATATCATTGAGTGATTACCGTATGGGCAATGTACATAATTATAAAGTTCGGGTCACTCACCATTGAGAATATTGAGTTAGTAACAGTGTAACCTGAACGAGAACAAAATTGAATGAAT
>JASXSY010003115.1:0-33294 GCA_034509805.1 Sipha maydis | reverse complement strand
AGTTTATGGCGCTGTTAATTAACAAAATAAAATAATTATAATAATAAAAATAATAAACTGGTTTTATCAATCAACAAAACCTAGAAAGGTTCCCGGTGTGTATATATATATACATACATACTTGATTATTTTTTTGATTTAATATCCTTCTGGGTTATTTTACATAGGTTACAACTTTTAAGGGACCAAAGGATAATTTTGACGGCATGACGTAGGCAAAGGCTTTTACATCGATCAATCTATATCGCCGTTTTCATTGTACAATTCTTTGGTATATACCCTATACAGAACACACAAATTTTTAGGGTGACATTGGAGCCATTCATGAAATTATTTCGACAACACTGTATCAAAGGAGTTTTATAATTTATTATTTTTGACTACGTCCACCTGCTGTGGCTTGAGTTTATAAGCAATTTGAGTTTTAAAAAACAGTTCGGTTATGTATACGTTTTATTAATATTGTAATTAAAAAACAAGTAAGCCAATACAGTATTAACTATTAGGATTACAATTTGCAAGTGTACTGTATTTAATTTAATATATCGTTGATGACACTGTAATACCACGTATCTCGATTTTGGTCATTGTTCAGGAGAGATAAAAAACTGATTAATTCCAAAACCAACCACTTTTACAAACATATTTTGATTTACAAAAACATAAATAACACGTTAAGTAACCACAAAATATTTTATAACGTGTTAACATAAAATGAACGCAAAGATGTTATAAAACTTTTGATACCAAAATCTCATTTTCATAAAAATTCGAGATACGTGGTATTACCGTGTCATCAACGATATGTGGTATTTAAAATAATTTTCCATTTAATTTGATTGGTCACTACACATTTAATATATTTAGTTGAACTATTAACTTATAATGTTTTTGACTAGCGAAGTGGAGTATGGCGTTTAAACTGCAGTACATAATTAAATATTTCTGTTTATTAAATTTAATTTCGCAATTTAATTTATGAATCTTAACGACTTACTTAGTGAAAAAATATTATTTCAAAATGTTAAATAAATTTTATAATTAACTTTTTTTTATACTTGCTGTAATGGCTTATAGTTAAATTAAAACTCAATATTTATTATTATATAATGATTTATTTTAAATGTTGGGCTTAACAATTATTTTTACCCATTACATTTATACTATGAGCATATGACCACATCGTTTAAAATTTTTATTTAATAATTTGTTTTAAAATATTTCAAAACTCTTATTTCTTTCTATAGAATATGTTTTAACTTCTAGTTCGTCCATGTTTGATTTAAGCCTGATTTTTAAGTATGCGCTGGAAGAAAAGTTTCAGAATTTTTTCTTATGTTTTGAGAACAACATTATAACGATTTTTAAATCTCCGTATTTATTGGAAATTTGCTTATCCTATTTATCAAAATGTAAAAATGCATTGATAGGATTGATAACATCGTTACCATGGTGCACTTATCGCTGGTCGATGAAAGGTTTCCGACAAATGTATTTGATTAATTTTCATTAGTTTCGATGAATTTATCGACGTTTGATAAGTAACAAGAAGAATTTTTAATATCATCTTTATATTTTATCGTTTGTTCAGACGGAACATTAGAAGTGAACCTTTTAGTTTTTAAAAATTCCTCAACTGTAGCAGTTTATTTTTGTACCATAATTTTACTTTGTTGTGCAAGATCTTCAATTGTATTTGTTATTAGTTGAATGCATTTTTTCCAACTCTTGATCTGAACATGAACGTAAAAAAATATATAACCGTCTGCCAAACCGGTCAATAATTTTTCTCCATTTGCCGCAGTTTCTGTTTCTTCTAATTCGTCAGATATGAACTTATACACATCGTTAGAGCATTCTTGACTCAGAAGTTCCCAAGCTAGCAGCCGATCGGAATTGGCTTTATTTATAGTCAGGTCTACATGAAGATCTATACTACTGTAGTGATTAATTGGACACTCAAAAACTCATGTAAATCATCAACCGTAATACAGTAAAAGATTTTTTACATTTCAACCGTACGATCAGATTAATTTATAACAGTTGAACTACTTAAATTTAAAGTCTAATAAAATTGGTCAAACCAATAATTTCAAGTAAAACTAATTCCTAACAAATAGTTAAACTATTCTGTAACAATAATACAATAATTATTATACAATATACAATATACAATAGACTGATATGTTGAAAAAATATTATCTATTCAATTATCAAATTATTTTAAATAACTATGGCATTAGGCTGTGCGTTAGATAATAGTATTATATTTTAAACAGTTACAATTTTTTTTTTTTTTATAAATAAGAGCTTTTCAAAAACAATTTGTTATCTGTTTACAGTGTTATCACGTGGATCGTATATACTTAACGGTTTATTTAATATAACCTGTGTGCGTTCAGAAATATTATAAACCATACGCATACTAAATACTAGAACAAAGCTTGCACAACCATCGCCACCCGTAGGAAAATAATAGTAACTAAAATATAAAACATTTTCAGAAAACAATTTTTAATTTGTACGTGTGATCCACTTAAATTTTCAACTACGAGCGTTCTAATTACTAAAAATGGTTTTACATTTGTAAAAGTTACGGTTAAATGTTTTGCCATGAAAACTTTGATGCATACGGACATACTGTGTCATTACGTTTGCACTAGTTACGTTATATGCGCCCAAACGCGTAGGTATTAATCATACATTATTTATTATTAAAGACGTATATTATTGTTTTAAGGAAAAATATTCGTCCTTTTATGGAGTAGGCTGGCGTGATTTATATCATATAGCCGTACGCAAACACGGTTGTTCACGTAATTAATATACGCATTCTGAAGTGGAGAATAACCGGTAAATCGGACGCGACCGTGTTCGTTCATAGAGCTGTCGTGTACAGTGTACACGCGACGAGAGGTTATTATTATTAAACGTCGCAATCACGTTTTACGGGGAGGGAGAGCGGGTGTTTATTAAGTCTAATAAACAGAATGCGTGATTTTCGTCAAACTCGATCCCTCTTTACGCGTTCATCTGATATTTGTTCTCCTTGTCAGGAACCGACAGAAACGTATGTCATGTCCAACGATTTATGGTGGCAAGTGCAACATTTGGAAGTGAGGGCAGGGTGTGCACAGCACCACTATATTAATAGGGTTAATGATTTTCCATCCATTTATGCTCCAATGCGCCGTTATAATTAACTAGACTAGGGCTCGGATTTTTATGAAATTGTATTTTTTTCTTGTTGAACGAATTTCATTTGGACATTGATATAAATTAGATTCCTGTTTTGCCGAATTAAATAAGACGATAAGATAAAATAAACTATATTTTTACTCGGCGTTTTTTGCATATTTTATGATTTTTTACTTTAAATGCATATTTTCGGGATATTAAAAATATAAATGCATGTTTCAGTATAATTTCGAACTTTTTAAAATCAATTTAAATTAACTGGTAGATTATCCGGATATTGCACGGGTAAGTAAATTACCGATCCGTATAATTGTGTTTGTCTCAAATATTTTTGGATTCAAGTTTGATAAAACTAAAAAAAAAAAAAAAACATTGTATCACAGCACAAAGCTCATATTGTAAATTAGTTTATACCCAATATTTAAAAAGTATAAAATATGAAAATAACAGCTTATAAAAATTAAATACGTACTTATAAATTATGATAACATTTGTGATTTTTAACACTAGAGATATAATCAATTTTACTTTACATATTTTTTGGGTGTTTTTAGCTAAAGTTCATATTTTATATTTTTTTTAGCATACTTTAAATGCATTTTTGGTCATATTTGAATGCATACATTCTACAGAAATTTTAAGTGCATAAAATCCGAATTCTAACTGAAGTTTTTATGTGTAATATGACGAATAGTATAAAATGATATTTATTTTTCTTCATTAGTAATATGTTTTATTTTGTTATTATGTATATTCGGAATATTAACATACTTGAATGTGTATATGTATATTTAACAGCTTGGTGAAATGTTGAAATTGGAATGCCTAAGAGCTCGCACACTCGAAAAAAAAAACTAAAATTCCGTGATTGTCTGACACGGTTTACTTTCTTATCCACGGACAGACGCGTTATCCATAGTGAACCTCAGCCCTCAAATACGTATTTCTGTTGTCACTCCGTTAAAATTGTCGAAATTTTCGAATTTTTTCCAACGCCATCATTCAGCACGTTATTACCAAACATTTGCCGGTCATGCACGTACGTACGAATCTCTCCTATGGAACAGTATTTATATCACGCTCACACGCACAGCATGATGTACGTTTTGAAGCTTATGAGCTTAGTTGAATCAAGTACAATAGGAATGCTACATCGTCAAGGTATGTACAACGTTTTTGTTTATTCCAGATTTGTTGTACTGTAATTATATAATTCAGAAAGAGGAATCATATTTTGTCCCGTACACGACTATGATTCCATTATTTTGTGCGTAGCATGTTTTTTACTTATGGTTTTATATTCGTAACTTAAACGTCCAAAATCAGAAACCGATATAGAACATTACGTAATTGCTTTTTCATAATAATTTAAACGTGTGGTTTTTTCAGAAACACGGCGTTTTCAACGTTTTATTATTCATTCAGCAGCCTAAGATTTGAGAGAGAAGAAAAGTTATGAGTAGATAACAATGAAAAACTAAACTGCTTAACAAAAACTTAAATTTGGAGATATTAACTTTTTGTCCATAAAACATTCGTCGCACCAGTTTTATTTTTGTTCCACCGCCACTAGTAATTTATATAATAAATAATAACGAACGGAAAGAATTATACACATTTTGTTTATAATGTGTTAACTTGTTTGGAATCGTTCCAATATAGCAATGTTTGTAGGATGGTTTTATTGGATTAAATATCAAAATTATTGTTTTGCATATTTTTATCATCCTAATTTTTGGAATCTGAATATCATTGAATTACCCGTAAACGATAATTATTCTCAATTTTTTTCTATCGAACTTTTTCACTGACTAATACTGTGTTATATTAATATTCATGTGTTTAGTAACCAATTAATCTAGATTATTTATCAAAAAAAGAATAATATGATTTAAATATCCATTGATAGCTTAAAAATGAAATGTAAATATTGATTAGTTATTATAATTAATTATTGTCGGAGCATGTTTAAGTTTGGGAATTTTGAAAAATATGTATAGCGAAATGTTTCCGTATTATTTAACAAGGCTATTGGCACTGTAAAAGTTTTATACATTTGAAAAACATAACAATTTTTTACTTAACAGTAATTTAAAAATATATATTGTATTTATTGTACATATATATAAGACGTATTTGAGGTACAATGCATCATTCAATATTTATTGATATTTTTATCTTCCGATTTTTAAATACAAATGACAATTATTCCACTATCCTGTTGTAGAAGTTAATCTATATAAAAATACAATAAATTAAAATTATAATTTTAAACTTTTGTGATGACAATGTTTCAAACATAATTTTTCAATTTAGTTTTATAAACACAGAAAATGTTTTATTCAATTAGACCACAGTATACAGCTGGCATTAAATATCTTTGTCAAGAAATTTTAAACATAAATTCATTTTTTCATGTCTAATTTTAGTTTAAATCCTATAAAAAAATATTATTATATTGAAGCAGATATTTGCTAATTATTATTTTGCAATTATTTTATTTTGGTACCGTTATAATTATTCTTCATAAAGAGTTTTCGTTCGTATTCAAATTAATTTTATAATTTAGTTATTTTATAAAGACCAGTAGCATTTAACAGTCATTATTTCCAGTATATTTAATCCGTCACTAAAAAATAAGAATTAATAGTTTAAAAATAGAACAAGAATAAAATCTATTGTAAAATACAATCATAATAGATGACAATATGGACGTGGACGTGTGGGACATATGCATATTCATGTCTCTCGAGAGGATACATTAATGGAAACAACGGAGTTTTTTGAAGAACTACGCAATCAGCTCGAATCGCAATGGATGTCGAGCGATTTTTCGCACAAAACCAAGAATATCACAAGGGCGTTTCACCGAACTTCTTGAAACGTAATCTAGATGATCCTAATGTTGATTGAAGTCTAAAGCCTAGGTAGGAAATTAAATATTTTGTGAACGGAAGGGTGGGGAGAGGTGAGCACGGTGACACGGTGTATCCGAAAGATAAAGGAACGGGTTGACTAAGAAAAGTGAATGTTAAAGTATGTACGTGAAGCTTAATGATTCACTCAAGCAGACAATCAGCTGACGAAAGTTAACTAAACCATTTCGTGATAAACGCGTACGATCAATGTATAATATTCACGTCGCGCAGACACAACTCAGCTATAAATTATACGTGATTTTAATTCAGACTTGTGTAAATAACGAATCTTATTAAACCTATCAATGGTCTTAATAGTATGCTGTGCAACCAGCAAAAAACTTGTATAACGTAAAAAAAATGAGCAACGAATGTCTATACACAGTAAGTACGACTGTGCTAGTCGACTGTAACGACAGTGCACTTGCGTTTGATATCATAATACAGATAGAACGTCAGAGATAACATGGAATACGAATAGTCCATGTGGACGGCTCTTTGATAAATATCGGTTTAAACTTCTTCAACAAGCGTAGCATGATTTAATAAAATGTCTTTCTGCGCGCAGCTCAATTGCAAACGCGGCGTATGGGTTTATAGTAAAATTATCACAATTTGCCAATATTTGAAATACAATTGTACAGTTATGTTATTAATTTTTATATTCACCGATACATTATTATTAGTATTTAGCACGAATCATTTTGTTATTTTCTATGAAAATCAAGAGCAATGATTAATGATTTGTGATTGCGAAAAAAAGCAATTTAAATACTTAATTGTTACTTCTTCTTCTCTTTTAC
This sequence comes from Sipha maydis, assembly GCA_034509805.1. Classification (NCBI taxonomy): domain Eukaryota; kingdom Metazoa; phylum Arthropoda; class Insecta; order Hemiptera; family Aphididae; genus Sipha; species Sipha maydis. The sequence continues at coordinate 26,375 of JASXSY010003115.1, read as the reverse complement.
AAGACCGGGTAATTAATTTTCGTAAAAATCCGTAAAATATATTGTTAGTTCCCGATTGTGATTTATGATCTTCAACAACCCGATGATAGCCACAACTTAAAGATCACAATAATGTATAGAAACTATGCTTACCAAAAATTAAAATTGAATAAAACATTTTTTGTTAATTTTTATGACCAAACGTCTGGATTCAAAGCAGAGCAGACACTATTGATTTTATAACTATGTGCTTTTTACGAGTTTACTTTTTTTATTCGGAAACATTTTTCAGGGACATAAAATGTTTCATGCAACCTATCTAAAGATTTGGAATTGAATACAGATCGTGCTGTAAGTTTAGTATCTTCAGTAATTTAAAAAATACATTCGAAAAATGACAAACAAACGACCACATTTATGGTATATTCGATTTTCAACTAAGTTGTTGACCACTGTTGTGGAAACGAAGATTTACTTGAACTACGTCTTATAACAATTTATACCTCATTCTCGTCAAATTGTAAGTTTTAGAAATGAAACGAATTCGATAAAAAACAGTTAACTAACTTTTGCTATAGTAACTATTTATTTATAATTTCTTACTCAATGATTTATAATATCATATTAATTTGCTACATTTGACAAAAATTATTTTTTAATAATCGGGTCCCAAATAAATGTATAGTTATAAAAGCCGAGTAAAATATAAAATATATTATTTTACACAAACTTTCCAGTTCAAATGTTTTACGTAAACAAGTGATAAATTAGAGTAAATATTAATCACATGGTCACTATACTTAATAAAATATATTTTAATAATATAATAATTTTGAAGATTTTTATAAAAATAGCGACAATAATATATAACTTGTAGTCAATTAATTTTTTAAATATTTATAAATACACATTATCAAATACAGTTTCGATCGAAATCTTCTTTTGCAAAATATTCATCATTTACTTTATATACAATGATTTTGGTAGTAAGATAAAGTAGTTATATTGATCAATATTATTTTTCTATGTTTCAATTTTCTTGGTTGTTCAAAAAATATTACTTAAATACAATGGAAACATGATGAGCTGGGAGTGCGGGACATTTACTAAAACGAGACTATATTTTTTTCTATTAAAACTGAAAAATGACATGCGAATAATGAAGACATTATTTTTAATGTTTTTATAGAAATAATTATTATTCTTAAATATTAATTTTCTAGTTCAAATAATTAATATTACATATGAACGAATACATCCTAAAATAAAATGTACAGTAAATTAATAAATTAATATGTTCAGCACTATATGAATTTAGTTCATTAGTATTCAACATTTCCGGGTAAGCAGATTATGAACAAAGCAGTAGAACTATAGGCTAATGGACGGCTTAAAAAAAATAATGACAAATTACGAATATGATGTCATATGATATTTTTAAGACACTTTTTTTTATCCAAAAATTTTCGAACAACAACGGTTAGAATTTCAGCTATCTTATAACGTGCCTACTATTTTATATTTTTTTATAGTAAATTTCATTAAAAATATCTAGTTTTTAGTTTCTAAATAAATTTAAATAAATCTGTTGTTTCGCTTATAGCATATTACTTTGTTCGATGCTTCTGTTTGTGGTCCTCCGGAGAAAGATAATTTATGAGAACACATATAAAATAATACAATTCTATTTGCATATTTTATTCGTGTACTATAAATACAAATATAAATAACAGATTGTGCATTTTATTGGTATTAATAATATCTATTCAACATCATAATACTATCATTCTGTTGTCCAGATATTATAACGAGCTGTACAAGTCATGTGGAGCGCTACTGTGTACGATATATTATGTGCACTATAGATCGTTAATTTACTACATTATGTTTACCAGTGACTGCAAGACCAACTATTAATACATACACACACACACACGCACACACGCACACACACACATACACACACATTTTTTTGTTCAGTTATTGGAAACCGGTATTTTTTTCTTGAATTGTTTGCAAAGTTCCTTCTTTGGTAGTACAGAACATTCTAGTTAAATTGTGCGTTGCTATTTATTTTTTATAGGTATACATCATCGTGAAATGAAAGAAAAAATAATACCATACAGTATGTTTTAATATTCATTACATATGTATACATGTATCATAAATTAAATTATTTTAATTTATATGTTGCATGCATGCATTTGAAAACCAGAGATTAAACTAGTCGTTGCGAATTTTTTAAAAATAAAGTGTATATATTTATAAATATTTTATGTTTTACAAAAATAATTCTACAGTAAGTTTAAATAATGTCAATATATGGTTAGTACATAGTATACACACTGATATTAGGACATTTTATTTACAGATATAGACGACGATAATAAAAATTCAATCATTGATAACCTAAAAATTAAGGATAATATCCAGAAATTAACTTATGACTTTTAAAATAATTTCTAAAAATGTAAAAATATATTGATGAGTTAAATTTAAATCTTTTCTGAATCAGATTATGGAAAAAACAGTTAATATAAGATGAAAATAGTAATTAAAAGTCTTACATCTTACATTGTATTCTTGATCTAAATTTATAAACAGTAAATTTGAAAATAACATCAATATTAAACATAATGTATGAATCATAAATAGAGAGTTTTTGTTACATTAAAAACAAAATAACTTTTGAATAAAATTTAGTAATTACAATTTCACTACGAAAATAAATTTTCAGTTGAACATTTGTTGCATAGAAATAAAAATAGTCTATAGTTATAAATATACAAATAAAAAATTATTTAAAAATATTACAACCTATGTGGGTCGAGTCACAGAAAATATTTCTTATAATTTCTTATAATTTAATTACGCTAGATTCTGAGTTTTAATTATTTTTTGAATCAATACGAACTTATTCATCGATTTATCTTTATGTGAAATGTGATTATTATTAATGACTTTTGCTATAATATATAACTTTTATACGCTTTTATGTCCAGGTGACTTGAAGATACTTTTTCTTAAAAATACTTATTAATAATTACAGCCTACAAATTATTTATCACTACATACTCGAGTTTTATAGGACACCAATACATATTACTAACTGCAATAACTAAATAATTATAACAACATAATTAAGAAAATATGATCGTTATCGAGAAATTAAAATAACGCAACCTACCACAGTAGGCCTATTGAAATTATGATTATTTCAGTGTTAATATTATTAATATTATAAATTGTAGTTGTAATATTATCGTAAGATTAAAAAAAAAAAAAAAATTGTATAAACTGTTGTAAAAAATGTTGTACACTTAATTTATTTACATAAGAAATAATTAAAATTAAAAAAAAAACTATTTCGTTAACACTCGTCAATATGCATGACATAAGTAATTTATAATTTTAATATTATGTAAATATTTTTTGATATAGGAATATTTTTCCACTAAAACTTTAAATAATATTAGCTGTATGAGAATAAGTATTTACTCAGATAAGTATAAAATATAATAACGGTTTATTCTGTTTTAACTAGATATATATTTAACACATGTATCTAGAACGAAAACAACTGGCATTTAATTGTAACGCATTGTAGACCATTTGTCATTTAAATTTATTTCATGCTGTATATTTTCTATTTAAAAACAAACATTTAGGTTTACTTGGTCGTGGCAAAAAATTTGATTATATTCCGTAAATCTATTGCGGTTTCGCGGCAAAACGCAAATATTTGTACTATGTAAAAGACACTGATGAGAAATTTAGTTCAGTTTATTTAACACTGTGTGCACTGTAATTTATTCAATAAGCAATTTATGCGCAAGGGTTGAACGTAATTTTCTGCTCACCACATTAAAAACGATTTCAACGCTTCTGTACGTCTGTACACAAAACAAATATTATCCTTACTCGTAACAAAAAAGTCGATGTAATTATTTGTTTACCTACACATAATGATAAAATCTAGGATCACCTGGATAGATGGACGGAAGAAATAATTGACACGAACAAAATAACCGTATCCAGACCGCTGTGCCGCGTCGTGGAGTCAACTGCGAAGCTAATAGGTATGATAAAATGTGTATACAAAGATAATTACTTTCTCTGATTGTTCTGCCGGATTCTCAATAACAGTTAATTGTCGCGACGGATCCGATAAAAAACGATTAGAAGGGTTGATTTATAGTCCGCTGGGAAGCCCATCAATGCATTAAAACAAATTGACAGTAAACGATTCCGACGACAGTAATAAATCTGTTTGTTTAAAACACAGCGGGACGAGTGATTACCGTATTGCTGTCCCTTTCAGTTCCACGTCCTTGCCGATCGTGTTTGGTGGTTTGTATTAATTGAAACATAAAACACTCAAAACAAATCGTTTAAGTTTTTAATTTAATATTAAAAGTAAGTAAATATAATATAAATATATTAAATTATATTGTATTTCGTTACAAGCGTTATGTAACATTACAATTTATTACTTGAACTGCCATAAATTTAAAGAAAATAAATTGTTTTTATATAACTGTAATATAATGTAGTCCGAAAAGTATGAAATATTCGTTCTTGCCACATATATTATTTTCTGAAACTTTTGAAACTTTATTTTTTATTCATTTAATACATAGTACACGAAATGTCGAGTGTGTATATTTCAAACATATTGCGTGTATGTATAATGGTGTAATTAATATAAATGTTTATGTATATATTATACGTAAATAGATGCTATTGGTAGTGTATAACCGGTAATGGTTCAATCGAAATATATTGCCTATATTATGAATGAAATATATGGCAATGTTGCTGCTTTTCAAGTGTCATTATAAAACGGTCGTATTTTTCAAAATAATTAAACGATGTATTTAAATAACGTTTCGAAACTGGTCCGAGAAAAACGAAAAAAAGCGCTAATTGAGAAAACTAATAACATATACCGGATATTGATGTCAAATTATTGTATGTATAAAAAAAGAAAAAAAAGGGAACAAAAAATTAAAATAAATAAATAATAAGCGTGTCAGTAATAAAAATAAATTGATTTAAACCGGTTCGGGTGATAATCAATGCCGATTTCCAGTAATAAAGCAATAACGAGTGTATAGAGTTTTCGCAGTCAAAAATATTCACGTGTCGATCATCGTCATATTATTATTATTATTATTATTGTTGTTATTATTATTATTATTATAACAAGATACTGTTTCGCGCGTTTCCAATCATTATAATATTTTTTCCTCGATACCTAGTGATAATTTTGAATTTGCCAAATAACCAACGTGTCTGAGCACACCGCCAGACGTACGCCGCCTCCGAGTCGATTTAATAGATCGTAAAAATTGACGAGTGTAATAAAATATTATTACAAGTACGCGCGTCTTTCTAATAATTGCAATGCACGGTTATACGTTGTACACACACACACACACACACATATATAAATATATAACGTATACGTATTATTCGCGACTACGATTCGTAGATTTTTCAACGGACGCGCATGAATACGTACCTACACACATGGTTGTATTTTATCGGATGTTCATAACCATTACACGAGTTATCCCCCCCCCCGCCCATAAATCTCCGGTTCAAAACGCGGCGAGAATTTTTTCGCGATTCCTATCGTAAATCCACGAGAGCATTTTGTCCATAGTTATTGATTTCCACTTTTTCGATATCCCATCGTGCGTGTAAAAAACGATTCATACGTCGGACACGACGCGTTCCGCAGTCCGGCGCGCGTCAAAACGAGTCGCCAACGGTTCGACGAACTCTCGAACAGGTACGCTGCCGTCATCAACAACGGTACGCGCACACGCGCAGGCGCGTGAAATGTTCAACAACAATGTGCGTAAAGGCAAGTGAACGCGGAAAAAAAAAATAAATAAATAATTAGAAAGAAAAAAGTACGCACTTCGGGAAAGGTTTCTAAGGGCTACGATAACAACACAATCATTTTTTTATTCACGGGTGAAATATGACGACGGAACGTTTAAGCCTTTGACCTGAACGTTTAACGCGGACGAAAACTACCGATCGTTAAGCGCGAGTGTAAATTACACGTTTCCTTAAGACGTCGGAGGGAAAGGTGGGATTGGACCATTCAACAGCCACCTTGGCCACGCGACTGCATATTCCAACCGTGCTGTTTTTGAGAAAATCGACGTTGGATATGATGAACGAACAACGAATACCGTCGGTCAAAACGAAATCTGAGAACCGCTAATTTTAATCCGCTCACCGATTGTAATAATAAAATATGGTTTTTTTAATATTGCATCGATTTATCAACACATATCTCGATGGAAGGAAATCGTTCGATTTTAGGAACACAAGTGACTATGGTTAAAAGTAAACGGAAAATATACGAAGAGAATAACGATTGTATTCGATTTCATAAAAGCGCAGGGTCGAAATATGACGAAACGATATACGTAATAGTTATATTTACTGTCATGAGAACAGTTTTCAACGTATAGGTGAATTTGATTTATTGTTATTTTTTTTTTTTTGTAGGTACCTTGATAAATTGCAATTTTTTAGTGTTTCGTTTTTGGAAGACGTATATTTATTTGAACTGTTTTACCGTCGACGGTTCGTCTGAATCAATTTTTCCCAACCTATTGTAAACGCACCTTTATCCTTACAAAAAAAATAAGACTGATGTGTTCGTGAATAAATTCGTTACAGCGAAAAATATGTATATGTTATTTTTTTCGTAAGTATATGCAGTTTATGTGGGTAAAATGAAAATGTTTTGTCATATTAATAGAAATCGTTCTCATTAACATATATTATAATATATTTAAACTGTTATCATTATAATTTAATGATTTTTCACAAACAATGTCCAGGCACTCCTAAAAAAAAATCAGTCTATCGAAGTGGCAATATCTATACTGTGATCAAGTCTGCCTTGGGTTCATTTAAGAACTAAATCTGTTTTATGCCACGTTCAGAAACCGACCAAGCGTTGAGCACTAAAAATAAAAGAGCGGTGATGCTTATCAAAGTAAAACTGAAGTGGGGTTATGAACAGAGCGTATTGGGCCATAATTTGGATATCATTACTTTGATAAACTGTCTATCTTGAGATGGGGTCTGGAGTATGGCCATTTTTTTCACCGTAAGGTTTTAATAGGAATCGTAAATTATAGTGAGGATTAGGTGTACGGAACAATGACGGATTTAAGGAGGAGAATAAGGGCAAAGAACCTTGCCTCCCTCTATTGGCCCAATTTGGGTTTTATTAATTCAATAGTAAATATAGGTAAGTAATTGAGTATATAACTGAGCAAGTGAGTGGATTGGAGTAGGGAGATTGCTTATGGTCGAATAGAAATACAAGCTCAAAGGTATTTAAAAACAACATAACATTTTTAACCAAAGATTAAAGTGCACAAGTATTATTAATGTGAACAAAGAAATATTTTGGACCGTGGGACCTTTCAAAATTAAACACTGGGTCCGCCACTGGCACGGAGTGTAGTATCGACGTGGCAACAGGAAATAGTCGACTGAAGAGATTGCGACGGATAAACGGTGAAGTTGAAACATATTACCGATGTGTGGGTATTCTATCTGCAGCACACACAATGTGCTCGCTCGTGTGAATTGCTCACCCTTGTTGCTCGGATCAGATGCTTAGATCGGATGTTCGGATCGAGGTTGTTCGCGGTCGACACTCGGTCAAAGAATGTGCCGCGTATTCGTTACGACCATATACCGCATTATGTACCTGCACCATAGTAGCGTGGTATGTACGTATTAATCCTGTCAAACACCGTACCTCGCCGACACCTTTATCCATAGTTCACGTGCGTTATGATCGCACCGTGCTTGATTTCTCTGAATCGGTGAACCGTGATATTCGTCATGAGGGAGGTGGAGTAAGGAGAAGTAAGGAGGAGTAAATGTCGATTTTTGAGCGAATATCTTCGAAAATCTACGACAGTACCCTATGTTTTTTATCTAGACTTTGAATTAAGGGATGAAGGTTTTAAGGATTTAAGTTTTTCAAAATATTTAAAAAGGAATTGCGTGTTTTTGTTTTTACTTTTTTAGTGGTTTAATAAATATTTTAAATAATGACGTTGTGCATAAAAAAAAAAAATAATAGTAAAATACATAAATATACATTTTTGACAACTCGTAGAGTTCGTTTATGAGTGGAATAATTATCACGAGCCAATTCTAACTGTTGTAAATATGCTTTAAAGTGGATACACGGAATATTTCTTTACTTTTTCTAATAATATTTTTGAAAAAAAACATACATACATCATATTAAACTCAAGATCGTAAAAATGAATTACTACACTTGAGCCATTGAGAGCGTTTACATCATAAAAAGGTAAAACTTGTATACTTATAGTCGATGTATTATAATACTGGTAAAAGTACACGAATGTAAGAACTGTAATTTATAAGGTGTATAGATGCAATATCTGGGCTCAGAAGGGTTGTTCCTGTAGTGTGACCTAAGACGCCACGATCGGTTGACACGATTGAATCACAAGAAAGAAAGTAAACTGATTTTCTTTGACGTAAGGATCGTCATGCAAAGGAACGACAAGAATTGCATGGAAATGAATCGGATGCAGTGGTTCTGCTGGTTTGCGTGTCCCAAGGGCTCGACTGACGCATCCGTTGTGTACAGTCTGTGCGAATATCGTGGGCCGTGCTGCAAATGCTGAACACGCATGTTCGAACAACCGGCGTTTCCCACATAACGCATGGTACAATTTACTATGCTATAAATACAGTAACATAATATCATCGATAGAATAAGATAGAATAAATGCGCTGGTACAACACCTCTCAAGATGGATAGCCTTCGTGAAACAATCACTGGATGCGTGCACTCGAGTACGGTGTGTACCGTGCGGGGAAAATGGACCGTTCGTGAGGAACGCGCATTTATGAATGAATTTTATTTTCCGAATGTTTTCGGAACAATCGACTGCAGACGGATGTTGGCGCACGCATTGTTCTCTGGTCTGCAGGCGGAATACAGAATACGTGTTTTGACGAAGAAAAAAAAAACGTATGCGCGTTGAAATACACAAGCCCGTATGTTATTAGACACAATACCGCGTTCCCGTCGGCGTGAAACGTAAAATAAATACGGGCCGCGCGCGTTGGCCTTTTAACTTTTAGGAGGAAACAGTAAAAACAGTATTGTTATAATCAGCGTTCCGTTGCGACATCGTCCGTGGTCACATTGTACGATGTAGGGGAAACGCATACCCGATGTTTTGAACTGTGTAAAAAAAAAAAAAAAACATCGTTAACTTAATAAGCTTAATAATAAAAATGGTGATCCACTAATCTGTATGGTAAAAAAATTGATTTCCATTACTCGAGTAGTAGAAAACATTAGGCTAATATTATTTAAAGGAGCATACAGTGTGATTACCCGATACTCAGGGTTGGGGTTGGAGGGTTCCGAAGGGAATCCTTGAGGGTCCGTGAAAGTTGAAAGAAAAATCTGCGTTAACTACGAAAAGTCGGGAAATTATTATATACATGTTTGAACTGATTGAAATATGCACTGCCATAGATACGGGGTTCAATGTGTTTCGAATAAAATAAAATGTTGGGGTTATTATGATTTCACTTCTACGAAATGTGTGTTTCGAATACCTGTGCTCCGGGTATCGGAATAAAAAATATTTTATTCGAATCACTTTTTCGCTGTGATTATACGTAATATGCGCGCGTATAGCTGTTACTTATGTGTATATATTATAATGCGCACGTTGAATATTTACTTTTTTGTACGCGCGTAGGCGTTACTCACGATTAGGAATTTTAGGTAATAATACATTTCACGCTCTGAACGACCACTGCGCTTTATGGCGGTGCGGATGCTAAACACCGTCATAAAGAACGTTTCAACTTTTTTGGAACCGTAACGCGCATAATTTGATACGGTACGTGTAAACGTGAAATAAATCATTTTACCGGTGAGTTAATGCGCTGAAAATGAATTCATAAGTTCACGCGAAACCCAAACTTGATAATATCTTCAATTTTCAACAACAGCAAATGTTTTTCTTTCTTAGTATATTTTCTTTCTCTTCACAACAGGATGATACTCTTAACATAATCGTAAAACAAAAGTAGGTATACAAACATATTTTTTGAAGTATATCTTTTTAAAATACACTTTACCAATACCTATTTCCAGGGGCGTATTTAGAAATAAATAATGTGGAGGGCACAAAAATACATTAAATATGTAATCATACAAATACAGTGGTATACCTCGGAAATTTGAATGGGACGGAATGTTGTGAGTAATAATACATTTAAATGCATTACGGGAGTAGCATCAAAGACACACATAAGGGGATTTAAGGGTGATTTATTATTGAGAGGGAAGGGATATAACAAAAATATTATAAATCAGTGGTATATCAAACATTAATGATATCATATCATGATATACCACTGTATACTCGTTCGGGAAAAGCGAGAGAGCATAAAGAGGTTAATATCCTCAATAATAAAAAAAAAAATAAATATAGTGATGGGCAGGGCCGTATTAACAATTTTTGTGCGCTGGATCAACCATATTTATCGCCCCCCCCCTCAACATCACTAAATTAATTATTTCCAAAAAAAAAAATATTTATTGATACAAATAAATACAATTTTAGTAAATTACATCGGCAATAGCGGTGCCCACCCACCCGCCCCCCTAAATAGATCAATATTTGGTCGCTTGGGGCAAATGTCCCCATTTCCTACCCCTAAATACAGATCTGTGAATGGGGGAACACGAGGCCCTATGAACTTCCTCCTTTAATACACCTTGCTTCCCTTGTTTACCTTGTTTCTCTCTGTACATTATTCGTTTCCGTAAATTTGTTATATAAATAATCTTTCTAATGTTTTAGTATTTAGAATTTTTTTTATTTTACTTATTAAAATGAAAATAAGTAATATTTACATTGGTGTAGATTGTTTATTTTATGATCATTTAATTTATTTTCACAAAGAATTACTTAAAGTTTTTATGATATTTTGTACGTTATATTCTATTATCTATTATACGTTATCTGGTGTACGTCATATTCAACGGACAAAGGATAACATTCTCTCATATTGATAAATTTTTTATGATCATAAATAGTTCTATATGTATACGCAAGTCGAATATTTTATTTTGAATAATTTATAAAAATGTGTTAAATATTGAATTTATTAGATATACACGCATTACTTGGACAAATATAATTATTTCAGTTGAAAGAGAAAACATTGTTTATCATTTTTTAACGTGCAATACCAGATTCCATAATATATTAATTTTTGAAATTGTCTAATAACATTCATCGATATATCGTAATTTTGCTTTTTTTTTTAATTTTTATTAAAAAAAAAATAAAATCAATTCAAACACTATGTAATAATCCATAAGTAACTAATTTGTATTATGAATCTTTCTATAAATTATTAAACTAACTCGAGTATTTCAAACAAATATACGGTTTGTATACATTGATGAATGTCGTTGTACTGACGACAGTATAACATTGATTTCAAACCGAAAAACTATTCTTGTGGTGCTTTAATGTTTACAGAAACTAACTATTCAACTTATTCTTAATCTATAAAAATGTAGCTTAATTAAAAATACTTGTGACAGTTATAAAAGATATACAAGTGCACTAAAACAGGCATACACCGAGTGTTAAAGAAAATATTACGGTTGTTACGTTTACGTTCACGGTTGGTTGTCATTATCAAAAACCATTCAAATTCAGTTTTATGCATAACCAGTTAGTTGATCGAACGAATAAACCATCGTTTATAGTGTAATATAAATGTATGGTAATAAATACTAGATCTTTTACTTAAATGCTTTAAGATTTTAAGTACTTAATTTGGTTATTTTTAATTAATGCTGCTTGTTTCTTAGCTAAATATTAGTATATGGTGCAATAATTTAACAGTGCCGGAGGATAAAGTCTAATTTATCTTGTTTAATACAATTGTATTCAATAAATATAGATTAAAATAATTTTCTCTAAAGAGTAAGTAATTCAAGAAGTATTATAATAATTATATTATATTAATAATAACAGTAGTATAGTTTTTATATTACATTATCCATCATAAATTAAAAAGCTTACTTCTATGGTTTATAAAATACAACTAACACACAAGCATGATACCATAAAGAAATGAGAGAATTATTGATATTGTTTCGAACTTATACAATTTAAACAAACATCATGATTATCTATTGACTATTTTTTACTTCCGGAAGTCATTAATTCGAACTCATTTAAAGAATTTTGCTTTAAAGAAAACAATTTAGAATGAGATTTGTCAAATGAAGCACATTTTTTAAGTTTTTTTATGAAATTATTTCTATACAAAGATGATACTATTTTTTACATTTATAACAATATATTTTAGAACAGTGGTTCCGGGAGTGCGTTCCACAGAACTTAAAGGAATTTTCAGGGCCCCATAAGATTTATGAAAACATAAAGACATTTTTAATCAAGAAAAATAATGTTTTCCTCATATTAAATACGAGTATATACGGTATCAGTATACAATGGGGTACTGTTTGGAGAAGAAAACGCTATGCGAAATTTTGGTTTATGGAAATCCGATGTAACCAATAGTTGAATTGAAAAACGTGTACCCTGAAATTGGATATATATTGTGTTAGTGTTGGTTAGTGTTTCCATGATACACGCAAACTACTTTCTAAGTGTATTGCAAAAGCTTAGGAACCGCTGTTGTAGACTATATCAACAAATTTCAAATTATTTAATTTATAGTTTTCTTGTAACTAGTGTCCAGGAATTATTTTTGCCTTGATATTGATCCAACCTATTACCAACCTATTATATTATAATATAGATGTTAATTAATACTATTTTGTAAATGTTTAATCAGCACGTGTGTGTATACATATATATGTAAAATACAATTTTCAATAAAAAGATAATATTTAAAAAAAATATATTTGTAACAAATATTAAAGCCTGTTCATTACATTTTTTTATTTGTATTTGTGTTATTAGTTAAAGCGTAATCTAAAATCGATTTTAAAACGCAATGATTTATCGTTGTTTTCGAGTGTGTAATAATATACTACAAGTACAACGTCTTACGTCGTACTAAGTCGAGTAGAGTGAGATCGATGTCCTAAGGACATGTAATGTTTTGTATCTTGTACGCTTTCCGAAATCGAAAAAGAAGTATAGTGGTACAAAATAAGTAAATATAAATCAAGCGATATATTACTATTATAGTACTCAGTGAGTTGTTTTGTAATATTTCACTTTATAATCGTGCAAAATAAACGACAATACGCGACGCAAATGCGTTTAAGCTGTAGTTTCGTAAAGTTCTCCACGAATGGTTTACAAAGGTTAAGGAAGAAATCATTTGGATAGATACATAAAGGCCGATGCATTCTTATAAATTGCTTACTCCACGGTGTTATTTTTTATTACGAGTAATAAAAGTATATCGAATATTATGCCACTACTATACCGCGGTGTTAAAATATCTAAGTGGTGCTTGATGGAAGTTGCGGATAATTTAAAATTTGATAAACATATGACTGTATATATCGATTTATTGATACATACTTGTTTGATACTATTGTTGCTTTTGTGAAATGTAAATACCAACATTTTCTATTGTTCAGCAAAATATGACGTACGAATAAATTAGGCTGATAGAAATCAGAAAGATCATTTTAAAATTAAATCTGTAACACGGTTACCGCTAGAAGAAAAAAACATTGTATATAATGATAAAGAAAATATGGTTCTGCGATTATCATGAATGTCATAGAAAACCACCAAGAGCACTACAATTTGCAATGTGAAAATAAACCCCGGTCTGTGATTTACATCGTAAATGGATTTCAGGACGCAAATAATTAATCCCGTACAAAGCCATCAGCGGGATTCGAATAATTATTTATACAATATTTAATCATCAGATTTAAACGCCTCTAAAGTACCTAGTTTATACTTCATTAAAGATATTTAATTACATTTATTCGTTTATGTACTCATTAAGAATATTATATCTGATTAATTTCATCAGAATTTATTAATTCTATTTGTTCCTATCAAACGAAACGTTTTTTAATTTTGTTTTTCTTAAACATAATTTTTATTTATTTATTTTTTATGTTGTTTTTCTGTTATTGAATAACTTATATTAGTACACGTGTAGTCCAACATCTACAACATCTCTAATTTAATTTTATGAAATGTCTGTTGCCTAAAGGCGTTATTGGTTAGGTTAGTAAAAAAGTATAATGTACATACATTTTATTTCTTGTCCTATATATTATACATAATATATCTATAATAATATTAAACCATAATAACTAAAAAAAAGAAATTATAAAATATAAATTATATGTGCACTTATATAAACTATATAAATTTATTTTTACGTATATAAGTATTTAAAGATTTATTAACATGAAAATACGAAAATATTATGAAAATCATTTTTTAACTTAATATTTTTTATCGATAACTCAATTAAATATATTTCATAATATTATTAATACTTCTTTAGAGTATAGTAATTAATATTTATTAACCATAAATATTTTTTGAAGTTTTTTTTATAATGTGTATGTTTAAATAATTAATACATGTACGTATTTGAGAATTATAGTACAAGTGAAAATAGATTTTTCAAATATTTATACAATTAATCAGTATACTGTTTTAGCATTATTAAGAACATTTTATTCTGAATTGAATTTAGTTATAATTATACATGTAAATAAAGGCATTTAAAAAAATATTCCAAGTATTATACTAAACCTAACGTATAAGCAAATAATTTGAATTATTTGTTAACAATTGTCATTAATATAAAAAAAAAAAATGAAATGAAAAACTATTCAAGTCGTTTTATATATGTTGTTAATCAAATGATAAGAGCAATTATTTTAGATACATTTTTTTACCAATAACCGAGAAAAAGTAATCTCAATTATAAATCTTGTTTATCGAATTAAATAATATATATCATACATTAAAACATTCTCAGACAATATTTTTTGCCGTTACGTATTTATTTAATCGTTATCGATCTATACATGTATTGATTGATGAATGTAATAAATATACATAGTATAAATACAAGTTCCAAAATAATTACCCGAAGATTAAAATGTTATAATTGATTTTCTGACCATAAAGAGTTTATAATATCGTGTTTATAATTTTTTTTTTTTTTTTTTTAATGTATTTATATCGATATCAAATATGTTGTAAAACTGCTCAAAATTCCTGAGTAATTAATTTGGTTTGAAGTGAATTGTGTGTTCAGAATGATTATGTCTATTGAATAATAGTATCTATGTTTATGATTTCGAAATTATATTCAATTGCCTATAAAACGGGACACTTTTTTATAATATACTTGATATCATTCAGGGGTATGTGGGGAGGGAGGGGTCTAATTTATCGGAGTCTAGTACATTGTACCAATTTTACCAAAAACAAGTTTGAACACAATATATTCTATAAACATGGCTTAACAACATTATAATAGTGAATTTGTATTACGGTCGTTCTAACAAGCCATCAAGTTTTACTCGTCAGTTAAGTGTAATCATTCAGGTCGATAGAAAAATTAATGCATCCCATAAAATTGAATTAAATAAGCTTTACTGCATAGTTTTGAATTAATAATATTTCTTTCATTTAGTTCTTTAAATACAACTCGACAATTTCAACAATTATCTAATATGTTAATATATTATCAAGTTTCCGTTTAATGTAAATTCTTTTGCTTAATTTTAAAGATGGTATAAGTAATGGTAATAGTGTAATTTGTTTTATGCAAAACTATATTATAAATATAGCTATATTTGTAGACAAAAGTCTTGGCATAAATTAAATATATTAATTGCAATAGCTGTCCATTTTATAATTATTTACTTAAACTATAATTATGTTATGTCAAATTGTGAACTGTTATAAATCAAACATGTAATTGTTTACGTATATAAACAAGTATTTAAAACTGTATAATTGAGTTTTATTATTATCGTTAGAGTATATTATTATTTTCAATAAAATATTATTTGTGCAGGAAGTATTATTATAAAGTGTAACCATAGTAAAAATTAAGCAATTTAATAAAAATAGTTGAATTTTTAAGAAAAAATTTAACTCATAAATGTAACGAAAAAAAACCAATTTAAGCTTGTTCGGTTTTTACTAAACACTAAAAGCATTAATTAACATAAATGGAAGAATGTTTTTTTTATTTATTTTCGTTAGCTTTAAATAATTACAGTTGATTTTGAAATTCTCTTGTTTATAGTAGTTTATTAATAATATAATATAATATTTACTTATATTTAACATAATCAGGCCAGTTATGTTTTAACGAGTTATTGAAAAATAAAATAATTTTTCTTCAACAGTTTACCACAAACGAATAATTATTGTATTGTTAACGAAAAACTAAAACAATAATATTAATTTTTCGATGTCCGAGAGAGTGTGCCTGATCTAACAGAAATCTCGTTTTATTTGATTGTAAATTACATAAACATGAATAAAAACACGATAAATGTGTGAAATAAGAATCTTAAATATATTAATATATAAGTAAATAATGATGTATGCCCGTAACATAAGCTCATTAAATATATTTCCCTGGAATAATTACGAGTGTCGGAGTATGTGCTCTGTGTGTTTGATGTTTACAATTTATTGCAGGATGATTGTGAAAAAATGTTCTTGTTGGATAGAAGCGAGCACCTTTTTGGTGCCACAGGATGTAACATCGGACCGTACGCAGACGGCTATTTGAACGTGGTCGGTCTCGTGGTGTTATTCAAGCGTAGACGAGTTTAGACGAATTTACCCCTTTCTCACGGCACCACTACCGCGGCAATGGATTTCCAAAAAAAATCGTCCGCACCGATCCCAGTGCGCGGCAGGCCCGTTTGTTTAAAAAGCTGTAACTTTTACACTATTATCATTGTTGTTTTATTTTTTTTTCGCGGTGTAAAACGGCTTTGATTTATGTTTCCCGAGCCGAACGAACGGACGAACCGACACGCACGCGCCCCCGTGGGTGATCGCACGTCCCCGGGGTACGGTTTGGCGTATTTCTCGAAAGCGCGCGCCCACGCGTGTGAAGAAGCCGTGCTCGATCGTAAAAAAGAAAAACCCCAGAATTTTACGATTATCGTCACCGCACCAGTACCACTACCAGTACTACTGCTATTATTATTATTATTATTATTACTGTTATTGTTTGCTGCGCGCGTTGTCGCCGTTTCCCGGCGAATGATGCGGCGGCGGCGGCGGCGGCACGAAACGTCATTATTATTACACCGCGCGCGCGTTCGGTAGCTATCGGGTCCAGTCGTTCCTTCCGTGCGGCGTGCCGGCGGATCACGTGTGCTCGCACCGCCGAAAGTCCCCGCAGAGGTAGCTTACGCATCGGTCGGAGTGAGCGGATTCCGTGGTGCGGTAATTTTTTGACGGTTATTTCGTTTTATATTTCTCCCGATATTTTTTCGGCCCCGGCGGACCGTGTCAGTGTTTTCGTTTTCCACGCGATCGTAATATCGTTCCGATAATCGTGCCCGGCACACTGCCGTTTAGCTTTCGTTTCGTTCCGTTTTTATTATTATTTTTTTTTCTTACGATTGGTTTTCCAGCCCACCCCGACAAGTCGCACACGCCATCCGTACGTCGCAATCGCTGTAAGTACACGTACACACACACACACACACACACACACTCACACGCGCGCGCACATACTCTTGTACAAAAAACATTTATGCTTCCTCCGTGACGAAATAATAATTCGCGAAACCTTCAACTGAACTTCGCTAGTACGACCAAATTTTTTTAAAAAATACAAAAAATTGTAATGCTTATAGTGTATTGACAATGCTCGTCGATCATCATAAACGTTCTGGTTACGATTCGAACGATAAAAAAATTGTAAAATATTAAGCGCCGATGGATAAACGTGTTTTGCTTATTATAATAATTATTTAACGTACAAAAATGGTTTGCGCGTGTGCACATAACGTTTGATTTTTAATTTTATGTACGTACTTATAAAAATAATACGTTCTACAACGTTAATTAATAAGATTCATAACATTTTTTAGATTAATTTTCAGACAATATTTCATTATTCTTATAAAAAATGACCCGATTATTCCAGTGTTAAGTTCATACGTTTTTATAATAATTTAATTTAATTTTGAAATTATTATTTATTTTTAAATTCATATTACTATAATATACTATACACGTTCTACAATTATTAAAAAAAAATTAAGAAATATCTATATTCTATAGTCGTCATGGGATTTTCGAAACTTGAAATTATATTTATTTTTTATTGAACCACTATATTTAGTTAGCTTGAACTTTTTATCACATGCTATGTTAGTACATTTTTTTGTAATGATTATTCGATTAACTATAAATATATTTTATGAAACTTCATAAATAATTTTTTGTGGAAATCATAAAATTCAATACTAATCATATTTTAAATAATTATTACATTTGTGTGGATATATAACAAAAACATATACGAATTTCTTTGTCAATAAAATTTAAAATTAATTTTTATTTTATTAGTTTATTTATTTTAGAAAAAAGTAAGCAAATAATTGCACAATTAAAAACAAATTAATGTAATTTTAATATTTACTTTTAAATAAATTACATAAAAAATTTAATGTCCTACTAAATTTGGGAGTTTTTCTTTATGAATATGATAATAAATGTATGCATAAGTATATTATTTTGTATAATTTTATATATTAATTTAATTTAAAAATTCTATAGGTATGTTTATAAAATGAAATAAAAAATAAAAAATGTTCATGTTTTTATTTTATTTTATTTTTACATTAAAAAATTTACAAGAAAAGCAATAAAGAATACAAAAATATGAAGTGTTGTTAAAAATTTTAATCATTAATCGATTTTTAAAAGGAGTCATTGATTACAAAATGAAACGTCATTAACGTGGTTAACATTTGAACATGAAAGCTGACCTCACAGAATACGAGTATGTTAATTGTCCTACTGAATACTATTATAATATTATGATAGAGCATAAAGTTGTACACTACAATGAATAAAATATAATTAATCTCAAATCTGTGAATTTATTTTGTATGTATTTAATGGTTTGTTGAAAAAAAATATATATAAGTTAATATATTGAAATAATCGATCATATATTAACACTAAGAATGAGGCAATCAGTAATGTACTTTTATAGGGTGACGGTCGAATACTTAAGCGAAAACTTTCGCATTATCCCTCACATTACTCACTCGAATGGTCCATTTAAATAAACAATCGAATGGATGAATAAGTGCGTTTAGATAGTAGATTCGGCGCAAGCTTTATCAGTAGTAGTTGTAAGTTCTTTTTTTTTACTAAGTTTTTGTCCGAATACCGACGACAGAAAATCGAAGACTCAAAGTAAAAGAAAACAACTCATACCACAATGACGTATAGAACCCAATATTCCTATATTAGTTATTGTGTAAATGGCTGTTACAGCAACATGACTATTTTGTACGAGATTTCATATTTATTTTTCAAATTATTTCGCCACATCGACCATAAACAACACTGTCATAGGCCTTTGTGTGGGATAACCATCGCAGGCTTTTTGATGGGCGGGTACATGCTATAAGTCGAATGTGTTTAGTATATTTTTCTTTGTCATAAATAAAAGCTGTGAACAACTGAGGGGTTTCACAGAGTGCAGAGTTCAATGCTAGGCAAATACATACTGCAGAGTTGGGCAAGTTATTTTTTAAAAGCAACGGAATCACATTACTCGTTGTACATCGAAAAAAGTAAGAAAATTACTTTTTCATTACAAATAAAATATAAATGTAATAAAATCACGATATTTTTATTATAATAAAAACTATTCATACTATACTATACCATACTATACTACACTATACTATACAATACTATGCTATACTATACAACTATACATACCATAGTATGCATGGTATTATGCTTAGCAAACACTTTTGTCCAATATTGTATATACATTGCAATTATCCTAGTCGTAGTAGATATATCATTAGAAGATTTGAATTTAAAAATGGAAAAATTTAAATGAAATGATTCCTGAATCACCTATAGCGATTTTTTCATAAAAATAAAAATTTTTGTTTTTCATCCATTCCTGTTTGAAATTATATGACATAGCAATTATTGTGTGCATGTAGATCATTTATGCACTATTTACATAATATATTTGTACCATTTTAATAATACTTGACAACAATATTATAAAAAAAACATTTGGCTAATTATAAATAACAAAATGTTCTCAATAATCATAAAAAGTAAGACATTAAAGTAAACTTAATGTATTATGCATATATATATATATATATATATATATTTATTTATGTGGAAATTATTTATAAGCACGGTATATATTATTTCAAATGTCGGTACCTATTTCAAACCATAACCAAATTACCGCTACACCACGGTAACGAGTGATTTACGTTACTATTCAACAACGCTGTATTATAATATATAGTAAAGTTCTACAGCTGTGTTCTTATGTACGATGACCTGAATAACCATTGTACTCGTATTTTTCATTTTTATAATTCTCGAGTACTTTAATTAATTTTTTACTTATGGTGCTTATACATTATATTTTAAGAAAAGTAATAAGAATTTATATATTGGTTTTACAATGTTTTTTTCTTATTTGATCATACGTTTGTGAAGTAAATACGCACCAAAAGTAGATTTATGTAAAACATTTTAAAAAATTGTATTATTCTAATAGTGCGTTATTATTTTTCGATGCGAAAATAAGCTAAAAAAAAAAGCCTGTTTATTTATTTTAATAAAATAATTAATCATGTTTTATGGCTCGAAAAATGTATGTGCCGCTGAACTTAAGCTATTTTATGTAATGTTAAAAATACAAAAGTTTACATTTAGTTAATTATTTATATTAAAGTTTAAAAATTTAAAAACGATTGGAACATCCTAAATTTAGTTATATTGATTATTGAAATATTTTTTTTTTTTTAGTTTCGATATTTGAATAATTCTTAATAAAATAAGTACTGATATTTTTTGTTTAATTTTAATAGAATCTTACAGGCACTTAACACGACGTATTACCTACATGTATGTGTTTTTTGAACATATTTTATTATCTAAGTTGACATTTGTGGATATTTGTAAATTTTGTTGGTTTACATTTGAAACGATTGATGTTTTATGTATTATACGCGTAAAATAAATTAAATATAAAAAACTTTCATATTTTTGTATAATTTATAATTACACAAAAATACATATACCTATTTGAGTTCAGAGGTAATGAGGAAATCGTATAAAGGTATTGAGTAACCGGTTGCTTAACTTTTATCTAGACTTCTAACTTGCAGATTATTTATTGTACTCTAGTTTTGTCATGAATACCGGATATTATGTGAAAGTTATAGCTTATTTTCACTAAAACGATATTTCGTGATTAATACTGTATGTTTTAGATTTTCTGTAAATGTAATTTATTTTATTATTAATTATTTTAGATTAAACAAATATTTTAGGTTATAGTTAATATTTTTACTAATTATAATAATAACTACGAATAATTGAATGGACAGCTCACAAAAATGAATTATTCAAATCCAAATTGATTAATCATTAAATACTATATTTTATTAAACATGAAACCGAAATTTTTACTATAAAAAGCATGCTAATTATTATCGATTGAAATTATTATAATTTATTACCATAATATTATTATTAGGTCTATGAATATGTTTTCATTAATTTAGCGAGATAAATGAACCCATTTAGGCTGGATTTAGTGTTCGTCCTACGGTAAGCGCGTACTTTACGTGCTGACGGTACGCACTGATCATCGGTCGTCACCGAACGTTTAGTGCTTAACCGACGTCAAATTCGGTCAGTTGTGTTTGTCATACAGTATGTCATTTTGTAATTAGTTAATTTTATTGAGTTTTCAAATACTTTGACTTTAACTTTTAAGATGAATCCATTCATTGTAAACTCATTAATATGTGCGTATTTTATTAATATATTTATATTATAATTATAATTATAATTAATATAGCAAACAATTTACAGTAAAATAAAATTGATTTATTACAAAAATGTCACGTATACATTTGTGTATGCGCTCGGCCGACGGTCCTGGACAACGCGACATAGTTGTATGCGCGTAGCAATTTATCAGCGCTGCACTGTAGTTGTTCGTATGCATTCATTGATATAGTTACGTTCAACCGTCGTCAGCGCTGACCGTCGGACGAGCACTAAATCCAGCCTTAAGGTTAATCATCTTCACAATTTTGAATACACACGGTCTTCTAATCCTGGATAAAAAAATGTTGTACATTGTCTTTCGGCTTAATTGGATTTTATTTCAAGGAATTGGTGTTTCTGAAAAACGAGTAATTTAAATCACTTTGCATAGAAAACCTAACATTATGTAAGATTCTTTTTTGTTTGTTGTTGTTGTTGTTGTACTGGTCACGAATGACGGAAAGTGAAGAAACATTTGCACGCTTTGTACTATTATTGTAGTAGCACCATAATGGGAAATATATCCTTAAAACGCCGCCAGTTGAAGTGGTTGAGGTTGGAAGACCAGCGAGTTAATAGCGATGTATTACTAGTAGAACCAGGTACGAATTGTTTTGGCAAGTTTTGGCAATGAATAGAGAAACATGGCGTATGGAGAATGTGTTGTTAGTACGATCTTGGCGGCCGTAAACTACCGAGAAGAATAATCATTATTGCGTACCATATGATAAATAAAAAAATGTAAAATAGAAGAATTAAAATATTATTTATTACCAACACAGCTTGGGATTATTATTATTATTTTTTTTTATGTACGAGCTTATTATGCTTTGCTTTGCTAACGTCTTTGATGGGAACTGCTGATTTTTAGAGCGATGGTGAATTTGGTTTGAACGAATAAAATAATCAAAACATTTTTCTTTGTTAAAATCTGAATGCTTAGTTAAGTATAGAATATCAGAAACGTAGAAAAATTAATACATTATAATATTAAATTTTAGTAGATAGTAAAATATTTATTTTGTAACAATTAAAATACCGAGATTAATTTAGGAATTCTTGTTGACTATCGTTTTAAATTTATAGTTAACAGGTTATACCAGATTAATCATTGTATTTAAGAATAATTATTCAGCTATTATAATAAATTTATTTTATAATTATTGATGAATAAAATATGCTTTTTATTCGACATTTATTTTTTAAGCGTAGGTTGATAGTTATCGAACACTTATTGTTCACGAATCGAAAATAAATATGTAAATAATGTAATATATTACATATAAATACGTTTTGTTGTATACTTATTTTAAAATTCTAAAACGTTGACACAATTTTAAATAAAATGAATGTATGTTTCATTTCGATTATAATACTGTGTAAATTTCTTTATACATGTTATATGTATCTAATATATTCAACTTTTGTCTTACAAAAACGAGATTGGATTATTATAAATTTTATATTTATAGTATAAGAGTATAGTTACATTTACACAAGCTTAAACAATAAAAGTAAAAACAGAAAAAAAAATTAATTTTCAATAGCTTATTGTTTTTATAAGTTATTTGTTTTTCGAGAATCTTCGGATATAATATTATTGTATATTAGTGTTGTTATGATGTTTGCAGTTTTCTATTATCGTACTATTCGTGTAGCCTACACCGAAATGTATAAATGTTCTGTATAGATAATTTGTGATACTATGGTAATTACTTATTTTTAATCTTGAAACATGTATCATACATTTATGTATATATTTTGATTTGAATATTTTTTCACAGTCTCAAATTGTAGAATTGGCCCAATATGCTTTTTTTTTTTTTTAATTTTTTTTCAAATCACCGCGTTTAATCGACGGGTCATTAATCTCTGAAACGTCCAGTTTGTAGACGGCATACTTCACAAGCACTAATAATTAATTATCTTTAGAAGTTTACTCTTCTTATATGGTAGCACCAACGTAACTTGTGTATACAATATCATAATAGTCGTGTACACGTCAGTGACTGAACTGGCGCTGCCACTGTTTGGAGGTATAGAGTTATAAGAACTTAAGAAATAAAATGCGACCCCAGGGTTAGCATAGTTTTCGTACAGTTAACATTTTGCCAAGCATATAATAGTGCGTAAGAAATTTAGAACTGTACATGTATTTTAACTAAACACTTTCTTCCTTTTTTTTTTTTTTTTGGTACTGTTTAGTTTTTATATTATGTATAAGCATGTTACAAACGTTAAACTAGTTATGGTTATTTATAAACATCGTTTATTAGTATTTGGTATACCCTAAAGGATAATCGAATTTTTAGAATAAAGATCCGTTATAGCATTTTCCATTGATTGATTAGGGCCGTATCCAGGACAAAGTAAAAGGGTGTGAGCCAGGAAAACAATTTCAATAAGGGCACGAATTTTAGTACTAAAAATTATCAAGTGACTACTGTTTACTAAATAATTTAAAAATTATTCGAATTTATAAATTGTTTCAGATATTGTAGTAATCACACTATAGATGTGACTTCACATTTATGAAATTCGAAATAATATTTTTAGAACCGTATCTTTGTTCAAAAATGTACCAACTATATTTTTTGCCGCGGGATTATAATAATAAATAACCTTGTAGCGGCTTGTCACTATACGTCGATAACTTGTTAATCAAATTTATCGCTAAAGAAGTAATCGTCGTATTTATAGAATTTACGTATTATTTTTATATTATTTTTTAAAATTATTATTTAAGACTGGTTATTCAATTGATATGGGTTATGTTATTACGTTACAACTTAAAGATGTAAATTATATTTTTCGAAACCTCCGTCGGTTAAATGTATATATAATTGATATTAAAGACAATCAAATCGAATATAATAAATTATTATTCTAATGACAAATTACAATTTTGATATTTCAAGTTTCTATTTTATAAATTCATTATACACATTTTTTAAATGTATAAATAATAAAAATTAGAGAATATACATGTAATTGAATGTAAATAATAATTTACATTTTGTATCACAATAAATAAAAATAATATTATTTTGAAAACATTCAACGTTTTTTTCTAACCATTTTAAATTTAAAATTAATACGATTGAAATTTTGCATACAATGAATGTAATACATTTTGAACTGTCAATATGTAATAAACTTTATATTGACAGTTCAAAATTAAATACAAAGTTGAATGCAAATATAGATAAACAATAACATATCTTCAAAATATTCTGATTCATGGTTTGAAAAAGAAAAAGCGAAGAAAAAAATATAAAATGAAAAATGATTTGTTTATGTTTCATTGGCTTACTAGAAATTCTAATACTTCAATTAATTATTCTTTACCGATAACCCCGATATTTAATCTTGATTTTAGAATAAAAAATAAAAAATTTGATACTATAGACATTGAAATTAAAAGTTAAATAGAACCAGTGACTATAAAGAAATATCAGACTTTTGAAAAAACGGAACAGGAAAAAGGGATACCGAAATCAATCTAAAAAATGTCACCTAATTTAAAAAATAGAATGTACGCAAATAAAAAGTTAAAAATGGTTATCAATCCACTGAGATTTTTTCCGGAGAGGGCGCGTTTTTGACGATTCGTCTGAGACGCCATTCAACCTCAATACGGCTTTGCCGTTGATAGATTGTATTAGGAAAATTCATAATAATTGTAGTTTTAGTTTTAAATTCAGCTATTGTATTTAGACACTATAATCTGAAGTCTATCATGTGGTAGAAATGTATTAAAAAAACAATAAAACTCTGATTTTGGAGTTTTTAATTGTTTTCCTATAGTCAGTTAATCCTCAATGAATATAAATTTTCCTTTAGTCATTAACCATTAAAAATGTATAATCATATACATTAATTTATAACAATATACAAGGGATTATATTTCTTGGCTCCTATATGACATTCAATAAGAATGTATACGAGTATAAATATTTTATATGAGACAAGATTAAAATGATATTTATCGTATCAAATAATTTATAATAGTACCTACGTAACTTGTAGCTTTTAAGATTTTGGCTAGTTGAAACAATAAAATCTATTACATGGTGTATTATACTGATGAGAATTTAATATACATTTAATATGATTTAATATTTAAAGTTTTTTAGTGATCATAACATTACATGGTATTATGATATATATTAATATGAAGTGTAGTAATGATGAAAGTACTTACGTCTTATTTTCATAAGATATTATTCAGAAAAATTAAAAATATAA
>JASXSY010003114.1:0-77302 GCA_034509805.1 Sipha maydis | reverse complement strand
ATTTGTATTCAATAAATAATTATAAAATATATATATATATATATTAGCTATTCCCGTGCACTTTGTTGCCCATTAAAAGTACCAACTACAATATTATGTTTTATTTTATACAATGAATTATTCGACGTTTCCCGCCGACCAGTAACGATGTAATTTTAAATTGTTTTTTTAATATGACAACAAAAAATCTAAACAATATTGGCATTTACTTTTTCTAATAATTATTAGATTAATTAAACATTCATGTCATAAGAAATGCAGGTATTAATAAACGATTAATATTAGTAAAATTAAATAAAATAAAATAAAATAAAATAAAGTTGTACTCGCGCAGTTTTTCTGGTAACGCCAACAACGGAAAATGAAAAATAAAGTCGTAATAATCGAATAATCATATTTCATATCATTTTATATTTCAGATAAAACCTACATTTTACAACTATTGCGCTCTATGTAAGGAGAGGGTATTTACGGCTATAAATAAAATCGAACGGAATAAAAACAATACGAAAATTATCACTTTACAAAATTTAAACTTTATATAGTGAAACATAATATTAATACCTAATATTCAATACACAACAATTACTAATTTCTATATCAGTTTATATCAATAGAAACATTTATGACATTTTCACACATTTCTCTATTTTAACAACTGAATATATTGAATAAAAGTAATTATTGATATTTTTAAAAATATATACATGTGTTTTACTAAAAATTTGTCAAGTTTGTAATTAGAATACAACAATACTTACCAAATCATATCAATAAATTATAAAAACCAAAATAAAAATAATATTTTGTAATAACATTTTAGTTTTTTACTTTCCAGTCAATCAAATTGGATTACTCATTTTTCATGACGGAATAATACATATTGAATAGTGTTTGCCATGTATCTTATTTACCCATATGCAGAAATGAAGCTAGAAATTTAACGCCCGGGAAAAATTTAAAACTACGCCCTATCATAAATAACGAATCAAATACCCTTCCCTATAATTTTTTCTCATAATTAGAATACAGCATAGGCGTGCGCACAAGGGGGGCAGGGGGCAGCTGCCCCCTGCGGGTTGAACTTTTTTGAAAATTAATATGACTTGCCACTTGAATAATCGTGTTCTATAGTTTGTGACTGATATAAATTATAAATACGATAACAATTTACCACGAATCTGTGATATGGGAAAAACTATCAGTCAGAATTATAGCTACAATGATACAAATAAAAATATTTCCACATGATGGCGAAAAAAATTTGCCCTCCTGCCAATAAGATCTGCGCATGCTTATGGCATACAGTCATACTTATTGACTTTTAAACACATTATCATTAAAAGCGATAAAAATATATTTAATGTACATAAGCTATAAAAATTACATCCTCTAAAATTTTATAAACGATGACTTTAGATTTTGCTATTATTATTGATAAGAAATAGGACATGTTTGTTATTAATTGTACGAGTATGGAAGTAGAAACAATCGACAAGGTTTATATAATGTAATCTATAAACCTATAATAATTTAATCCATAATCCATAAACCTTGAATAAACGGAGCGTTTCGAGTTCATCGAATTTTGCACTAAAGTGTATACGATCTAGTGAAGGTTCTAATTCATACAACAAATATTCGATTTTAGGGACGTCTAAATAATAACTTACCTGGTTTTGTTTCTATTCGCCCTGTTTTACTGTCACACATATTTCGTATACACATTTGGTTTATTCGATTAATGATTTCTTGGACTGATATAATAATATTTATTTTTTCAATATAGGTATGCATATATCCATCCTCGGTCATCCGAAACTGTGAAGCGGTGAAAATTCGTATTCCTATGAATCTTAATTTGATTATCGACTAATTTCAATAAGATGATGCGTTGTGTTGCGGTGGACTGCAGCAATATGTCATCATATAATGCCGAAAAATATTATTCGAATTCTGAAAGATCAAAAGCGTTGAAATTGTCTCAATCCAATAACATGCAAATGACATCAACTAGTTGTACTTATCAAAGTGCCAACAACAGTAGTCCTATACATTTTAACAATCCTCAGGCTCATAGTAGCCCCATCGAGGGAAATAAATCCAACAATTTTGTTTTATTGCAATCTTATGATGCATTCGAAGCCAAAAGCACTTTAAACATTAACGAGACTTCTTGTACTCTTCATAAATCGTATAAGACTGTAAGTACAAAATCATCCCCAATCGCTAGGACTATGCATAACATATCAAATGAAGCGAACGTAAATGACTATATGAATAGTTTAAGTTCACATCATAATGCTACATTCGATCCAAATCAAGGAGAAAATGTTGAAATCCAATTGCATGCATTAGCTCAAAATAGTTCAAATAAAAATAAGATCGAAGACATTCAAACGTTTAATGCAAAGGCAATAGCTGTTGCTGACAACTCAAAAATAACATATGATATTAGTGCATTAAACGAACATACGAAGTATGATGATACATTTTTAAATAAAACTGATTCGTCGGATATTTTTCAAATGGGATTGAACTTAAAAATGTTTCCAAAGTATATAACGCCATACCTTAATAGCTTGAAGCTCGACTTTTTACAATTGGTGAACAACCGTACAGCAGTTGCTGCGCCTGGCAAACAAATAATTAGAGGATCAAAAACTGTTAACGACATTATAAAGAATATTAAGAATATTTTGAAATTAAACATAAATCATGGTATTGAAACGGAAACAAAAATTAATAAATGTTCAGCTGTTCAATTTTTAACTGTTGATTTTAATGCTTTAAATGTTTTAAATCGTAAATTGGACGGTGTATATAAAAAAATAGATTCAGTTGGATTGACAATAAATGATAAAACAAAAAAAAATCAAAGTATACATGAAAAATCTATAACAAACATAAGTACACAACATTACAACGATTATATGGAACTTAGTTGTTCCAATCGTTTTCTTATCGATCTTGAACCACATGAACCTATTGGTAATGATGCTGATGACATTTCACGTGCTGAAAACAAATCACTTGATTTGTCTCAACGCGTTAGAGAAATAAATCAATCAATCAGTTTGTCGCCTCCAGAAGAGGAAAACAGTGCAGTTTCCAATAAAACGAGTACGCCATCTCAAAAAAGGTCTTTAAAAAATTTCAGTTTGAATAATTTAGTTGATCTACAAGATAAAGAAATTACAACGCCGGATATTAATTTACAAGCTACAGAATTCTTTCCTGGTACATCGACTCCCGTGAACAACAGTAATTCGAATAACACTCTCGTTAACATTTATAATGTTAATCGGGAAGAAAAAACTGAAAACAGATATTTTTTAAGAACATGTCCCAAATCAACCGAACACTTTATTGCGCCATTAAGACCTACTCCGGTAAAAAGGAAATCAAGTCGTGTCAAGACCAACTGTAATGCTGACGTATTTGTTTGTAAAGGAACTGGTAAAAAAAAAGTGGTATTACAATATAAAGTCCATTCGGTGTTCGAAGCTAATTCGAATGAATTAATTAAAAAAATAAGTCCAGAGAGTATAGACTGTGAAAATAATGTTAAACGCAACACAATTTCTGTTGATATTTCAAATGTGATACCTAGACAAAACGATAAACCTTGTCGTTGTGGAATATTTCCGTCTCAAGTTCCTCCTTCCTGGAGTAATTCATTGCATAAAGATATACATCAGAATTTGCATAAAATTCAATTTAAAAGTCAAATGCCCATTGATGTGATAAGTAAAATTAATGATAACGGATTTCTGTATGATATAATTAATGTAACAACAAATTCTAATAACGATAAATATCTCAATTCGACACTAAAGAATATTAACCAATTTATTAACTTGGAACTCAATTACTCAAAAAAAATCGTTAAAAATTTAAAACATCATTCAATATTCATGGCTGTGAATCCTAATTCTGAAATAATTGGATATTTAGAAACAGAGCCTTTAAAGAATGCTTGCATTTTTCAAAACAATGAACTTTCGGAGAATTTGATTGCCGTAAAATTTGGTGTAATAAAATTGTGGGTGGTGGTCAAGTATAGAAACAATGGGGTAGCATCAAACTTATTGAAACAATTTTGCTATGGAAAAAATTTAAATATAAACGACATTGCTTTTGCCTACCATGGCGGTCAAGGAAATTCATTTATCAAAAAGTATTTTAAAAATAACTCTGTTTTAATTTATTGAACTGTAAAACATATCTTATATTTTTATTTTTTATCTTTTATTTATTATTTATTTTTCTAAGTGTTAATTAATAATTAATAATTTAATCAAATATTTTCATAATAATCATTTATTTTAAGGTGTATTAGATTTTAAATATATAGTTGTTTTTTTTTTATATTATTATTATTTTGTAAATTATTTCATGTATAAAAAATTTATATTTAAAACTTATACTATATGTTTATGTTACGTAATATAATGTAAATTAATGTGTTAAAGGTTCTCAATACACCAAAAATATGCATATTTGTTTACTTTCAAAATATTTTTAGTAATTAATTATTACCATTATTAATTTTGGCTCTACAGTACAAGCTTTGAGGGCTTTTTTACTTTCTACTAAGAAAATAAAACATGTGTATCGATTGCAATCAGATATTGTATTAAGCTCTTAATAATAGACTAACATAAAAGGAACATATATGATAAAATATTGTTACAATAATAGTAATTGAGTTTAATAATAACATGCTATTTGCAAATAACTCAATATTCTTAAGCGGTGTGTGCCGGTGTCTGTTTCAAACATTATAGCATAAAAATAAAATTTGAGTACAACTCCAATAAATACTGAGCATATTGAGTTAGAACTGCAATTTTCTAACAGTCTTATATTCAAAATCCATATTGCTACAACGTATACATTTTAGTATTAATGTAATCCCTTAACACCACGCAGTGGCGTAGATACATTTTTTTTCTGGGGGGGGTTAAGACCTTTATTTTCGACGTTCTTAGGTTATCTTAATTATAGACCTGCAAGGGCCATATATTTTCGGCTCGATCTGATCCATCAATTTTATCCTTAAGCCCGGTCCGGCCTGGTCCAAACTATATTGTGAAAAAAAAGCCCAGACCCGGCCTGACCCATTTTTTCTTAAGCCCGGCCCGGTCCAGTCCAACATTTTTTTTTTTAGTATAGTTTAGTCAAACGCAACAAATTTTCTATAAATATTCCAAATTACCGTTTTTATTTTATCTTATAATAATAATGCCGCAGATACCTTAATATGATTTTAGTAGTGTGTTGTTTTATTTTGTATTGACATATGTATTATAGTGTAGCGCCAATTGTGGACAAGATGAGAGAAAATAGGCTGAGATGGTTTGGGCATGTGATGAGGCGAGAGGAAACGAATGCAGTAAGAGTGGTTAAAAAGATGGACGTTGAAGGGAAAAGAGAAAGAGGAAGACTAAAAAAACGATGGTTGGAGACTTTGGAGAATGACATGAGGGCTGTCGGTGTGTGCAGAGAAAATGTGATTGACCGAGTAAAGTGGAGGTGTAGGACAAGGGTGGCCGACCCCAAATAGTTGGAAGGAAGGCGAGGCAAAAGAAGAAGAAGAAGAAGAAATAGCATTATTATACCCACGAATCAAGATATCATTATATTATATATTTATTATTATATGATTGTACCTAATTGTACCAGTATTGGTTTTATAATTATTATTTTTAATTATTGTTGAAGAAAAATCCTTAAAAAAGCCCGCCAACCCTTGATTTAATATTCGAAGTCAAGTCCAGCCCAGCCCGAAAAATTTTACGAAAAAAAGCCCAGGTCCGGTCCGGAATAAAATTTCAAGACTTAAAAAGCCCAGTCCAACCCTTTATTTTATTTTACAGCCCGGCCCAGTCCAATATCATTACGGGCCGGTTCGACCCTTGCAGGTCTATAATCTTAATACGAATTCCTATTTAATAATATTAAATTTATAATGGTATTATTATTATATCTCATTTTTAATGAAAATTATTTTGTTACTCAATTTTTATTATATACTGAATCATAGTAAAATTAAAATATAATTTTATTATAATGTGTTGGTAAGTACATTAAATACATAAAAAAAAAATCTGGGGGGAAGAAAACCCCTTGCACCCTCCCCGTAAGTACGCCACTGACACCACGGGACCACACATTTAAATTAAATATTGCATGTGTAATAATTGCATATTGGGGCCGGGTCACCACTGTTCTTAAGTAAATTTATGAGTAATTAAATAATGTCACTCATAACCTAAGTAGACCATAAAAAAAATTTAAATAGAATGACATTAGACATAAATAATATAACATTTTCAACTGGTACAGTGCGGTGTCATACACCGCTACATTTTTTTCATCCTACATATCAATTATAATATTGATAATATTACTTGGAGGTTACGTATAGCTTAGTATTGAGCATGGTCTAAGAAGATAAGGTCGGACAACTTCCTACCTTCCCGTATATTGCATTATTTCCTCTTAATTGAGGCAAAAACGTTTCTCATGTGGCCGCAAAGCGCTGTCGGTTAGACGTTTTTAAAGGTTAGGAAATTAATATCGGTCTTTAACCAGACAACCCGCCAGAATATAAATTCATTCACATATTGAAGATTGGTTTATTATAATATTACTTGATACATACATTATAATCTGCATAGTACTGTCAACTGTCTAGTGGCATCTATAAACTTATAATTTATATTTGATATTTTTTCTTTCTTTATTATTTATTTTTATGTAATTGTAGATCTTCTAAGACCGTGTTATTGAGGTAAAATATATATGATAAGATAGGTTTTTAAGATTATGTTCACTATCATAACTTGTTATTGTTGATATAAAATATTCAGCGGTATCTCACACCGCACTGTACCATTTGCGTAACATTTTTGTTATCCAACGTATTTCTATGTTTTTTTTATAGTTTATATTTTAGTTCAAACTTAAACACTCCAGGTCCGATGAAGTAATTTTGAACTTTCTCAATTCAAATCTCTGTCTTTCAGAGAGTTTGTTTCTGTTTTCTTTTATTTATTTTTGTTTTCGAAAGTTTAAAATTTCATTTATTTATTGTAATATAGCATTTTAATTGGAATTTGATCATAGTTAATTTTACCTAAAAATGATTTTTCTCGTAATTTTTTTTTTTTTTTAATCTTGTTCTGACCTTAAAAATTGATATTGAAAAATTTTAGAACAAAATAAAAAATTCAGAAAGAAATTGTACTACAATTTTTTACAGTCACAATTCATTCATTGAAACACTAAAAAATAATAATTTTTTCGAAAAAGAAAAAATATAGAATGATTGTTAATACTATACTGATAATTATAATCTATAAAATTATTTAAGAACTTAATCTAAAAATATCCAAATACTGTTATAAAATGAAGCCGTGTCGCACTGCACTAGTAATGGTTTATTTTTTCACTGTACCAGTTACATGTTAAAAATAATAAAAAAAATGATTGACTAAATATAATTAGTATTTATAATCAGTCCTAAAATGTACAAGACTTAAAGTTTTCCATATCAAGTTCATGTGCTATTTCAATAATCTAGATAATGTTTTTCAATTTTTAGGAGGGACAAATAGAAGGCATGTATAGAAGAAATTATAAGACAAACTAACTGTAATCGATATTGGACTTGAAAATACTGACTTTCAACAAAGAATGGAAAACCAGATATACAATACCAAAGCAAGGTTTTTAGTAAAGAATTTTCAAAAATTTCAAACTTTAACTAATTGAAAGACTCACACACAATTTAAAAACATTTGTATTTAAATATAATATATAATTATAATAATAAAGAGTGCATTAAATGAAAATTATAAACCTTGTTTTTCAATAAAATTTCTAAAATAAAGTTAAGAAAAACGTACAAAATTGTATTTTAATGTTGCATCTAATTTAATTTGATCATATTATAAATATAAAACTAGTATGTATTTTAATATCTATTAATGATAGACACTAGTACTATATTTAAAAATAATTTTAGTCATTAGATATTACAATGTAATGATTAATGAATAAAGTCATTTTTATGAAAAATAATTATGAAAAAAAATTGTTTATTTAATTTTTCAAAATAAAATATAACATCACACCTGCTAACAATGTTTAAAATAATAATTAAAAATAAAAGGTCATACATAAGATTAATTTCTAATAATTTTTCCCATTCATCGTTTGGTAATCTCTTGTAATAAAACATTACATTTTTAAATAAAATTTGATGATATTGTTTTTTGCTTATACTTGAAACACTCGTAGGATATTTATTTACTTATACATAATTCTAAAAAAAATTATTTTCCAATCAATTAAAGAGGTTTTTACATAGCGTAATAACAAGGAACTTTAAATCAAATTTATTTAAATTAATAATTTATCAATTTAGTGAAAAAACCAATATATTGCTATAAGGACACTAGAAAAGATAAAATATTATAAAATTCACAATATAAAATCAGAATAGCTAAAATATTTAAATTATAAGACAAATACATGTAAAAAGAATAACTAACACTTGCACCGTAACATAAAAAAATAAATAAATATTTCAATTAAATGTATAACACAGGAATTAAAAGTAACAATAGATTAGATTGTACATAAGAACATTGAATAAAATGGCTTTAACATTTGATTTATAGTTTCTCGACAAACCTAATTGCTTAACAAGTTACCTCCAGTCTTTCTATGGGGTCTATTTCATAATAAAGTTAGTTTTATTATCTTTTATTTTGCTTTATTTAATTGTTATATCAATGAAATTTTGTGAAACTTTACATATCATTTTCAATTATACTATATTTAATTAGAATTGTATGACGGAGGGGGTACATCAGGGCGGCTAACATTATCTTCTCCAACAGCAACTGCATAAGAAGGGGGTGGAGGAGGAAACTTTTTCATACTAAAATCGTAGTCTGGACGCAATAGATTCTGAACAACAAAGTTTGATTCTATATAGTGTATAGTAGGTAGAGCAGAAGCTCGTTTTAATGTCAAATATTTGTAACAACTCCAAACAACAGCAACAAAATATCCCTGAAATAAAAAAATGATTAAAATATAGATACATCCATTCACTAATTAAATAAAATCTTAAATACAAATACAATAATTTGTATTAAATACCATTGCAAATTTTTTTATTTGATTAATATAACAAATGTCTACTTAAACAGTTAATAAATATTGATAAATTTTTTTTTGGTAATTATTAATCAACATTACTTTTATATAACTTCAAAATGATAATGGTAATTATATTTTTATTTTAGTGTTGATTACAAATAATATATACAAACCTTTGATATTATTGAAACTGTCAAAGAAAAAATGACAATTAAGGATATGTATTGGGGGTTTATTGAAGTGACACCATTAGGTATATAGTCAGATTTAGTACGGATCATGAGACGATGAAAATCTGGTAAGTAACATATGTACCCCAAGGCCGACAATCTGAAAAATATTTGTTAACTTAGAATTTTTTTATATTTATACAATTATACTTATCATATTATTATAAATACAATGATTATCAAATATTTTATTAAATTGAAAAATTAATTTTATTGGCTTATATTTGAACTTCCACCATACCAGTTAATATACTCATTTTCAAATGAAAGATTTATTATATATAGACAATTTGAAAAGCAAAATATTAAAACTGAATTAGGAGAGGATTTTTAAACATTTTCAATTTCCTTGTTGTATTATGTGATAAAAATCAGTAAACATCTATTAAAAATTAGTTTTTCATAACTATATAGCTGTGCTTTAAGTATAAGTTATGATCATAACAACCGTAACAATTTATTAATGGTACAGATGTCATTTAAGTACAAAAATATGAAAATTTTTTGGAGACTAGAATTAAAAAAATTTAATTAAAATACAATCTACAATATTTTGTATTATATTATTTTTACTAGTAATTGATTGCACTATTCTGCTTAAGAATTTGATAATATAATCGTTTTTTTTTTTTTTAACAAAGTATTATAATATCCTTTTACGGATCTGTATAAACTTTAAATATAAGATAGAACAAATATTAATCAAGGCAGATAACAAATCCAAAATTGTAAAAACCTAAAACTGAAATGTAATTATTATAAAGTGCATGGAATTTTACATGTTACATAAAAATATTAAAACTACCGAATAAGTATAATATAGTATAATATATGGTTATAATTACTAAGTAAACTCTTAGTATCAAAAATATATACATTCACATATATACATAAAGATAATACATAAATGCTATACTTACATAGTCACAAATAAATCAAACAATTGCATACAAAAAAATGGCATCAACATCCTAGGTTTTCCTTTAATAGCACCATAAATCATAGCAATGGTAATAATTAATGTGCAGAATAAAACAAATACGGCAAAATTTAAATCCTCTGAAAAATAGAAAAAATATATTACAATATTATAGTTGTATATTATATTTATGTATTAATTATATAATATTATAACTCAATAATTATTTTTGAGCTTTTATAACTAAGTACTAATACAAAACAAACTTTTAATTGGTAAAAGAATAAAATTTTATTATATTAGTTCGTTGTTAAAACAGTTATTAAATATGGCTTAAAAAAATATTAATGATTTTTTATTAAAACACCTAAATTTTTATTATTTAAAATTATAATTTCGACATCATTTTTTAATTTTAATTATTAGAAACCACTACATTTAAACATACAAAATATACAATTTTTTTTTTTTTTTTTGAGTACAAGTTATATTTTGATAAACTTCTCAAGCCATATAAAATTGCACACTTAAGATCTGAATAGGATGTGTTGTAATCAAACTGGATAAGGTGGCTGAGTCTAAATGCAAAATTGCTGATTTATATTTGTCTTGAATGTTTTCCTTTAAAGGCAAGTTATGCAGGCTTTATACAGGGTTATAGTCTTAAGAAAAGGAACGGCAACCACTACTATCACAAACAATCAACTACTATTTGATTAGAAATTAGTTTAATGATGATCAAAATATAATTATCAAGATAAATGCATAATTGTTTAAATATCTCAAAAAAACCTATAAACATATTGATTAACCTATACAGAGTGATTTTTTTATCGTGAACCAGTTAATATCTCGGAAAGTATTAGGAATTTTAAAATAATTTTTTTTTAAAACTTTCTAGGTTTTACTATTTTACACTGAGTTACAATTTTAATAATTTTAACTTCCTCTCTTATTTGATCAGTTGAAAACACTATCAACTTTCGATTTTCAAATAAATAAATCACCCTGTAGTTCTAAGTTACTAGGTATTCCATTGAATCCGCTACCTGTAGCATTGTCTAATCACTGTTTCTCAGTGGTGAGTGTACTGCCAGTTTATAAAAATATAAATATAACATTTTAAATAACAGTAACTACATAGTTAATAAATTGTATTAAAATTTGTGTTTACCATATCGCAATGGACGACCCATAAACATTCCATAAGAAGTATAATATTCTTCATTTTTTATACCACCAGCAGTGGGCTCAATTATATCATCTTGATCATAATTTGAAAATGCAGAACCATCAGTTGAAACAGAATTCAAATTGACATTTGGCATGTTACGTTCAGCTAAAGCAGTAGGTAATTCATTGCGTTCTATTATTGAAGTTCTTGTTATCTGAATAGGTTTCAATAACTCTGGGTGGCGCAAAAACACTCCCAATGTACTTATGGCCAATAATTGCAGCATCTAGAAAACAAATATATAAACATTAATGAGTAAAATTAATAACATATTTTATAATTTATTTATTTTTTTACCAAATGCCATAGTCCAAGAAAAATTGTTCCAGTTCGAACATGACAACAGAAAAGACAACGCCATTCATTTTTACGGCGTTCAATAAATTTAAATGCTGAGCACGTTGGTGGCTGTTGAGTTTGCATCTGAAAAAATATTAATAAATAATTAAATAAACCATACTATAAAAAGTCAAAATAAGTAAATATGTTATTAGTTAAGTATCTTATATACCTATTTAATTATTTTAATATAAAACATTCTAACTGATGTTTAAATTGTTTATATTTCCAAATTAAAGTCCTGATCATAACTATGAATAAAAAGTATAATAATTTTACAATACTTTATTTTATTTCACAGTTTACTTAGAAACATCTTTTGAACTATAGTTATGACCAGGGCTTGGGACTTATAGCATTTAAAATTATTAAAATAAACGCTTTAAGAAACACTTAAAAACATTATTATAAGCACAATTTGAACAAAAATATTTAATAATAAAAAAAAAAAAATAATAATAATATAAAATAGGAAAAATAAGCAAAAATTTTTGATTTTTTTTTTTTTCATGAACATAACAAAGTACTAGTAATTTGAAACTGAGTTGAATATAAAATTAAAGATTACAAAATATATTAAAACAAAAAAATGTAGTCCATATCATAATTCTTTAATTAAAAAATCAAAAAATAAATAAATAAATCTTTATATTATAAAAAAAGTTTGACTTTCGAAACATTTTGCCTTATTTTTTATGGATTTTCCAAGACATTTTGTGAAAAATAAAATGTAAACAATATTTATAAATAATTAAAAAAATCTGGGGGAGGTCAGTGGTCTATGCCATTGTTTATAATTAAGCAGATATATGCAAAGAAAAATAAAGCACTTTCAAATTTCATAATTGAAGGTGTTGTAATATGACATACACATCCATAACTATCTGCTACATTTTATGCCAAATAATAAAAATAAGCAAATGCTTTAAATCCCAAGCCCTGCTTATGACTAAAATGCACATATGTACTTCCCAAGTTCTACCCTATTATCAGAACAGTCATGATAAGTTCTAAGGTCCCAGCCTCCAACTCCAATTGATTTATATTATAATATACAAACTGCTGGTATCGATAGAAATTAATTTAAAATTAACCTAAGTAGGCAATATACTGATACACTAACAATATAAATAAATAATAATATAAATGAGACACATTACAATAGTTACTGCATAAATAGTTAAATATAGTCTACTATTAGAGGTAATTATTAAATATATAAGGTTAAAAACCCAATAAAATGTTTAAATAACAATTATAATTATAAAATAAACGATTCATAGAAATTATATTTTAAAGATTTTAGTAAGAGTGTAATAACAATTGTTGATTATTATGTGATCAAAGTATAAAACTTACTTTAGAGAAAACACCTACTTTCAAAAGTAATAAACATTTAATACAAATAATAAACAAATATAATAATTAACCTAAAAACTAATTAATTAAAAACATGTTGAATGTTAAAACAATAAAAATTAATCTTGGAATAAAAAATCTATACTTGACATTTCTTAATTTAAAGTACAATTAATTCAAAATCAGATCGTAAACAAACAAAATTATAATAATGAATAGTAAATATAAATATATATTAATTATTGTTCATATCTATAATTAAGGCACAAAAGTACAAAACATAGTTTGATATTTTTTTTTCATATTTTTAAAAATATGTTGAGAATTGTACAAAAAATTAGAATCTATCAAATAATATTTTCAAAGCATACAATTTTATTTAAATCAATTTTCAATTAAATATTCTTAAGCCAAAATTAAAACATTTATACTTCCCAGAAATTAAGAAATATAACTAAATAATTTTTTTTATGCATTATCAAAAAACAAAAGGCTCTTAAATATAAATAACAAGCTAATAAATAAAAATTTCTGGGATTCCATAGTATCAATCAATAGTTTATAATAATAAAAAATGAAAATAATAAGCTAAAATATATTCAAATTTCTCGATAGTTCTACTAAAAGCTCAAATAAAAAAAATAAAAAAATATTCAAATTTATAGATTAATACAAAAGTATAAATTTTATTAATGCAAAACTTCTGATTGAAGTATTAACAATGGCTTACTATAACAATTTACATACCAATTTTCAGTATGTATTGCTTGTTAAGGTCATATTAATAAGTAATTATAATAGATGTAAGAAAAACAAAACATTTATAATTAAATTAAAGTTTAATAAATATAAACGTTCTATGTATAACTAAAGTAGAATAATTAAAATCAAACAAAAACTGCATTAGAAGTTTTAACAGTTGAAACATATTACAGATTACATTTATATTTTAAAAAGTTGATTGTTTAAAATATACTAAAATAATATAATTGTACACCCAAAATAATGATACTTCATTATAGAGAATTGTATGGACTGAATAATTGTTCTTTTTGAGCTGCATATATTTCTTAAGACTACCAATACTAACGGAAATTCTGGTCACTCAAATGTATATTTTTAAACAGTAATAGAACAATAGAAATAAAATCAAAATTCATAAAAAAATCAACACTATAATTAAAACTAAAAACATGATTAT
Source organism: Sipha maydis (assembly GCA_034509805.1). NCBI lineage: Eukaryota > Metazoa > Arthropoda > Insecta > Hemiptera > Aphididae > Sipha > Sipha maydis. Next base: position 62,840 of record JASXSY010003114.1, on the reverse strand, counting down.
AAGTTCCTTTGACTATAACGATTGCATACTAATTAAAATAACAGCTACATACAATATTAGAGTCCTGGAGATCAAGATCAAGAATAAGAAAATATTAGTTACTGATTTTGAGAGGGAAAACATTTTTAACGATCCTTTAGTCTCCAACTCAACTTGTTGGGCTTGTATAAGCTTTTGACAGACTTTGCATGACCATGCAATTAAGTAAAAAATGTCAAATGTATTGCACTAAATATGTTGCATGCCAGTATCATTGCTGACAGCGTAATCACTAACACATTTTATGGTATTTACACACCATATTGTAAGCAAACAATTCACATATGTGACCTTTTATTATATATATATATATATATATATATATATATATATATATATATATATATATATATATATATATAATTATACATAAACCTATGCCGAGCATAGTTATACATTGAAACGCGAAAGTTATGATGCAGCGAATAGCCTATAAAATTGTCTCCGTTCATGATGTCCCAGAACTTAACGTTACAATAGAAGGCAAAAGGTTCCAAAGTCGTGAGAATGAGCTAATGAGACTCGATAGTAAATTCAACTATGCGACACACAATAGTTACGGGATGGTATACGCATAGGAAATGGGATCTAAGAGTTCCAGTTGGAATGATTATTCGAGATATGAATTTTTCCAACCAGAGAACGCGGGTCGAGCGACTGTCATCACGCCTGTCCATGTCATTCGAGTGCGAACCGAGTGGGCGCATCTCGAGCCCATCACCGGAGGACAAGTTTCGACCGCAAGTCCGACCAATGCAACCGAACGCAATAAAAATATAGTGACTGTCGCGACGGCATGCGGAAAACCCGAGCCGCTGAAAAACGTTACGTGCACACTTACCGTGATTGTGTTCGATTTCGCGCGAGGGACTGGATTACTCAACAATCGGATGACGATGTCGACGACGACAACTGTAACATTCGGAACGACGACGGCGGAATACGCGAAAAACTTTTGCAAATAATGCGCGAACAAACAGTGACGATAAAGCAAGGCGCACACGACTGCTGGCGGGAAGCGTCTGCCTGGGACGCTAAGTATTGATTGATAAAGGAGCGGGACAACGGATGAGGGTGCGCGGGTCGACGAATAGAGTGGAGGGCACTGGTGGTGCAATGGTGTCCTTGAAAACGGTGGGCGAGAGAAAGAGAAACAGCGACCGTGTGGGAAAGTGCGACGAAAACAGATGACGGCCGCGGCTAATTGTGCACGAGCTCCTTGAACGACCGTGTTAGCCAGTCAAAAAAATATATCGTTCGATTGTGACGTTTTGTCGCTAAATTACCCAATGATCGGGCTACCATGTTTCAATGGCGACAGGTCGTCGAATCGACGCGAATACCTTTCACCCGCTGACTACGAGCGCTGGGGAACGTTAACAATTATTTAAAGCGGTTTTGCCGCTTTCTGTTTTAGCCCAATAACGAAACTTTTTTTTTTTTTTTCATAGACAATTTACAATCTGTATCACATGACACAATAAGTAAAATGGATGACTGACATAACACTATATACATAATAAAATAACACATAAAGCAAAAGATGAGGGAAATCATCCATCGATGGTACCCTCCAGTAGTTTATTTATTTTTTGCAGTGTTTCATTTGTTACGTACCAAGGGGCCGAAGCTATTAGCCGGAGAGTGATGCACTGGGAAGCTTGGATAGTGCGAACTTAAGAAGGTTTGGCACACACCCAGATTTGCATATCGTACGCCCAAACGGGTCTGAGTAGAGATTTGTACAATGTGAACTTTGTGTGTATTGTAAGTTTAGATTTGAGAATCGGCCTAAGTAGATGAAGGCGGTTGTTAAGGATTTTACGTTTGGACTTTAAATGCGGTCCTCATGTCAATCTTTTTTTTAGCAATATTCCCAAGTATTTTACCTGCTTCGATGTAGGAATCTCAACTCCTTGAAGTTGAAGCGAGGGGGGATATTTTTTCGCAGTGTAAATGGCACATAGAAAGATTTATCGGGATTTATTAAAATTCTCCACTTGGTTGCCCAGGTCTTTAATAAATTGAGGTGATTTTGGAGATAGTTTGAAAATTGAATGAGGTCTAAATTGGAAGAGAGTATAGCTGTATCATTTGCATAAGTTGCTATGGTCGTGTTTGCTATTTTAGGAATATTTGATGTATATAAATTAAATAAATCGGGTGATAAGTCACTTCCTTGTGGAACACCGGCAGAGATTGAAAAGTAAAAGGATATTGAGTCACCCTGTCGAACTGCAAATGTACGGTCATAGACGTAAGATTGGATTATTAGATACCTAGTAGGGAGCTGGGAGGAATAATTTTAACTTGTATAGGAGTTCATCGTGCCAAACTCTATCGAAGGCTTGGGCCACATCTAGAAAAACTCCCAGGCAGTATTCTTTATTTTCAGATGAAGTTTGAATTTTATCAGTAATTCTGTGTATTTGATGTATTGTCGAGTAAGATGTCCTGAAACCAAATTGTGTGTGGGGTATTATGTTATTTGGATGTATGAGTGGTCTAATTTTTTTAAGGATAATTTTCTCGAACAATTTAGCTAAAAATGGTAGTAGACTTATAAGTCTATAGGATGATGGTAGGTGTTTGGGTTTACCAGGTTTATGTATAAGTATTACTATTGAAAATGTCCTGATTTGAGGGAAGAGAGAGAGTCTTAACATGGAATTATAAATACATGTGAGTAGTAATAGAGTTTTATTGGGCAAGTGCTGTAATATTTTGTTTGTAATTAAGTTATAACCAGGTGACTTCCCTAGTTTTAATTTTCTAATTAAGTGTTTGATTTCATTTTGGGTTGTGTGTTTTGCTGGGAAAGACATTGGTAAAGGACAATCAAGAAATCTGACAATGTTATCGAGGTGTGCAGATTCAGAATTAACATTAGAATGTGGCGTAAATATATTTGAAAGATGGACTCCAAAAAGTTCGGCTTTATCTTTGTTATGCGAAACTTATTATTATTATTATTTTGCCAATACTCGAACTTCGAATATGTTCGTTAGTATTGGTTTTTAAAATTCCTAGCATATTTATTCACTGTTCGCGTTGGCATACCGAACTTGCGTGACTACCGAAAACACAGCCTCACGGTTCATCCAGAGGAAACTGGTGGGACCTAAGAATGTGGATATACACCTAAATAGTGTGAAATAAAACAAAATTATTAATGCAAAATTGTATTGTCAACGAAATAATAATGAATGTTAAAATGTATGTGCAAAGGTATTAGACGGAAAGTTCGGTTGGTTTTCCAAATTGCGGAATAATAACAAACGATAACAAGTTAGATTGTAGTTCGCAGACTATAACCACAAGACATGTAATCAGTGCTATTTCTGTAGCTGTAGAATTTTGATAATCTACAGCCGTAATTATTTCGCTGAGCTAATGTGTTAATATTATCTGTACTGATAGCTTTCGTTTGTAATTATAATTTTATTTTTCAACAAATCCAATTTAAAATATCTGAACTCCTCGCAAACATCATCAACTGTCTGCTAGACACCGGGACAATACCATTGATTTTAGAATATACTATACTATACTAGTATATTCTAAAATCAATGACAATACACAGCAATTTACCCATATCAACACTTCCACAGATATGATATGATATAATATGATTTTTATTATTATTTAAATCGTCTCACATAATGGGAATCCCTGAATTAGGTTCTAAAATAATTGTTTATTTATTTTTTTAAACTATACACAGAAGATGTACAGTCTAAATGAAGATAAATAACCTATGTAGCATATTGTCTGATGATAATATTTAAAAAATATTTCTATACTAACACTAACAAATTATGTTGAAATAATTAATATAAGAAATTATTATCCTAGAATATTTTTTAATTACCATGCTATTAAAGTTTTAAAAATATTATGTTTGTGTCTTATAAAAATATTTTTGAAAATAAATTTTCTAAACACTAAAAATGGTTGAAAGCTACCATATATAAGTACATATATATTATTTTAATTATATTTAATTAGTATTTAACTTAATTTATTATTTTATTAATATTATATATATATATATATACTATAGTAATACATTACAGTAGTTCTATTTTTTTAAATTTGTTCAATTACTTTTAATACTGAGTAAAAGTTTCCTTATAATATCTAAGTACCTAATAAATTGTTAGTTTCGAACGCTAATTACTGATTTTTTTGAAATTCCTATTAATATTAACAAAATAATAATTAAAATTAAATACTAATTAAATACAATTAAAATAATAAATATAAATAATATAATTAGTGGAATGGGAGTATGAGAAGTTTTTTTTTTATTTTTTTTAAGAAGGTAAACTATAATATAATAGCTACAAGGAACTAAAGTAAAATCAAATTTACAATGGGGAAGCATGGAGAACAGCAACAAACTAGTCAAACGACTGATGATGCATAGAAAAAATGTATAATAATTAATAATTTAGTACACAATAACATTGATTATAACATAGAATTTTAAATATGATAATACCGCAATGTTAATACATGGGTCATACTATAATCATTGATTAAATATACTATATATATTTAATCAATGGTATGATGTAAAATTATTGTTTATAATCAATATACAAAATTAGAAAAAAATTATTCCTGAAAAATACAGAATTTCCCATAATGAATACCCATTAGTTTTTTTTTTATTGATCTTATATACAACCCGGCATCTGAGGCCATTAGTTACAGCTATGGTGGTACAAAAATTAATTACAATGGGTGTACATTATGTTATCGCATTCTAGTAACTAAGAAATATATAAAAAAAAAATGAAAGGGTGTACATAATTTTTAAATTGAGTTAAATAAGTTAGTTAATTTTAGGAAGCAGGGCCGTTCAGAGGGGGGGGGGCAACGGGTACATTTTGCCCCAGGCCCCATCGTTGGAAAACTTGTAGAGGGCCCCATAAATTCTGTATAGTAATAAAAATGAACTGTCACTGACCAATTATGTTACATTCAATTATGTTATATAAGTATGTAATGCAGTACATGATTTTAAATGAGCTTGATTGGTTTAGGTCTGTAAAAATACATTTACAAGAATTTTGTTATTCTCAGTGAGTATTTAGTTTATCATATCTTATTATTATGGTCGAAGGGCCCTAAAATTAATTTGCCCCTGGCCCCGAAAAACCTTGGGACGGCCCCGTTAGAAAGTTTATCCACGGTTTTACCCAATAGTTATTGTGATATATTTTGAGACTATGAAAATAATCAAATTCTATTTATTTTTTTATGACTCGAGGATAAGGATTAAATATATTTGTATAAAAAATAAAATCGTTTTATGGTTAATACTTTTAAAATAATAACAGTTTGTTATTAAATATATAATAATAATATATATGATATATATCATAGTATATAATATAATTATATTATATACGTATTCCCATAGTATATATGTATGTGAAAATATTCCCAAAAATAACACTAAAAACCTTAAATTAGCAAAATAGCGGTAAAAATCGTAAATATGCAAAAAAAATAGCTAAATAAAATTTCGTGTATGACATCAGAGAAGTGTGAAACATACTTGTACCTTAATTTGGATGTTCTAGAACGAACCAAGAAAAATATGCATTTGCTAGAACTTCCGAGCCCTGATAATAACCTAAATATGTAACAAATATTTTAATATAAAACAAAGTAACGACGAGGATCAGTTCTCGTTCATAATTCGAGTCCTTGTTCGAATTGAAAATGTTATTATTTTTTCTCAAATTTTACACGGAACCTGTGGGTTCCGCGGAACACCAGTTGGGAATCACTAGATTAAATAATAGTGAAACCATTGATTATAGAATATAATAATTCTATAATCAATGGTGTGACCTATGACCACGGACTAAGATAAATTAGATTTAATAAGATTAAGTCTAGAAAACTATCTTAGTCCGTGGTCCGTGCCTATGACGGAATTTATGTTTTGCAGTGTATTTTTCGTAACTCGTGTCGCTCTCTAGCTATGGATTGGACAACACGCGTGCGGGTGTATACTACTGTCCTTGGCGAAACATGAAAACATCGACGGTTTGTGTTGCATAGTTCGTAATGTTATCCGTACCGGATTACCGGTTGCTCAAGAATCGCACAACGCACAACCCGAACGGTGATAGTAACAAATGAAAATTTACATTTAATTATTTGCAACAACACTCGATATTTAGATATTAGCGAATGATAATTTTCGACGTATTTTTTCGTTCGCAAACGTCAAGTTGCCGGTCACCTTCGATATACTTCAGCCACGCGTAGCAGTATTTACGACTTATGTTTAGTTACAGTGAAACGACCGTGGTCCATTTAGCAAATACAGGATCGTCGTCGTTAAAACATGTCTGATCGTGCGTCAGTGAGCTGAAATACCGTGGTGTCAGGTGTCCGCCAAGATGACTAAGCCAGAGTTCAAGCCCGAGCAACACAAAAAGTATTTCCGCCGCTCACTGGACTTGTTGCCCGGTGAGTCGGCAGTTTTCGATTATTCACGGCTCACCATACTGTATTTCGCTCTCATCGGCCTGGACATATTGGATGGTCTGGACTCGTTGGGCGACGATCGCAAGAAAGACATTATTGAATGGGTGTACAGGCTGCAGCTTGTGCCCAGCGACCATTGTCCTGTGCACAAGTGCGGGTTCATGGGCTCTACCACAGTGATTCATTTAAAGAATCATCCGAATCGTGATAAGTTCTGTGAAAGCAATGTTGCCATGACGTACATGGCATTGTGTATTCTTGTCACACTAGGCGATGACTTGAGTCGCGTGAACAAATCGGCTGTCCTCCAAGGAGTCTCATCTTTGCAAAAACCTGATGGCAGTTTTAAAAGCAACTATGAACACGGTGAAAGTGATTTACGGTTTGTGTACTGTTCACTGGCTATATGTAATATACTAGACGACTCATCGACCATCAACGTAAATAATGCTATCAAATTCATTTCAAATTGTTTCAACTATGATGGAGCCTTTGGTCAAAACCCAGGAACTGAATCACATGGTGGTTCTACTTACTGTGCAATTGCTTCTTTATCTTTATTAGACCAGTTAAGTTCTGTATTGGATGAGAACAAATCAAAAATATTAGAACGTTGGGCAGTTAATCGACAAACTAATGGTGGTTTCCAAGGAAGACCTAATAAGGACCCAGATACTTGCTATTCTTTTTGGTTGGGTGCTACTCTCAGTATTATGGGATCACTAAATAGGATAAACAAAGATAGAAATAGGGATTTTGTTCTGAATAATGCCAATTTGATAACTGGTGGATTTAGCAAAAATATGGATTCAATACCAGATCCAATGCATACCTGCTTAAGTCTATGTGGATTGAGTTTGATTGGCGAAGAAAAACTAAACCCAATCAATCCAGCTCTTAATATTACTGTAAGAGCAGCTAACTACTTAAAAAAAATCCAATAAGGAAATGTGTAACAAGAATAATGTGAAGTACAATTATTGAAAATAAAAATAATTATGTATTTACTTTAGATACTATACAATTTATTTAATATTAATTAATCAATATAAGCAATGACTGATGTGCGAATATTATTTTATGTGATTTCTATAATTATATATATAATCTGTAAAAAAATTTTAATTTAAATTTTTTTGCTTTTATTTGAAAAATGGTTGTTGAATATTTTTCATTTATATATTATGTATGCTGTGATTAAATATTATAAAATACACATCTAAAACATGACAATCTATTTAATGTTAACATTATAATATTACAATATTATGTTAAACATTATTTTGTGTTTTTTCATTTGTTGTATTGTGATATGTATATTAAATACTATACATTAAATATATTGTTTTATTATGAAATTATGGCTAGTAGTCATTATGAACAAATGGCTAAATATTAATAATAATAAACAATATAGTCGTAAAATAAATATATTTATAATTAAATTTTTAATTGAGAACAATCGTATCACTGATACGAATGATAAATGTTTTTTCGAATACGTTGATGTGTTGACAATGAACGGCTCATTAAAAATTTCAGATCAGCTGAAATATGAAGTTAGAAACAGTGTAACTGATAACCTATCAATTTTAAGAGATTTGAGAAAAACTAATATCACTTTAGAAAACTCCTTCAAAAGTTATCATACAATATTTAACTTTTTTCGTATTTAAAGGTATTTATATTATTTTGTTTGTTCACGCAACACTTTCAATTCTTTAAATATGAATTTAGCAGCATTAACGAAAGCTGGTAAGTATTATTAACATAATATTTTATAATAATATAAATTGTATCTCATAATATATCTCATTTTTAATTTTTTCAAATATTTTTATGGTGTTCTTGACTATTTATAAGAATTATTTTAGAACTAATACTCTTAATAATAAAGACATTGGTGTACTAAAATAATTATTGATCATCAATTGTAATGATAGCTATGTTTGTACATTACATGTCTTAATATATGGCTTATAATATCATAAAGGTTTTGTCTTAGAAAGTTATGAGTGTTGAATTATATACTTAAATATTTATCTTTAAAATTTGGTATTGTTTATACTCAGGTAAAAATGAAAATGGTTAGTTTTATTGATATATTTATTTGTACAGGTAATACAGTGTTGAGATCATCTACTCGAGTACCCCTACGAGTTGTGACACGAACAAATTATGTAAATGTGAATAGAGATGCAGAATTTGAAAATTTGAGTTGGGGAGCCATGACTGATCAAGCTATTCTTATGCATTTATGACAGAAGTTTGTAGAGGTAATTATAAACTATTATAATTATGAATGTATGTATATAATAATTTATGATGCATTTAAATTATATAAATAATGTAATCCATATTCAAATGTTATTAGGTAAAATAAAATATCTAAAATGTTTTAATGAAATACAGTTATTTAATTGTGTTGTTTATTAAAGAAAACATTTTTAAAAATTAACTAAATTTCATAGGTGCTGCTGTGTCATTAGCCCCATTTTTTTAAGGAGCCAGCAACTATAAATTATCCATTCGAGAAAGGACCTTTGTCACCACGTTTCCGTGGAGAACATGCTCTTAGACGTTATCCATCTGGTGAAGAAAGATGTATTGCGTGTAAGCTCTGCGAAGCTATTTGTCCAGCTCAAGTAAAATTATTTTATAATTTACCATTACTATTTGTTACATTTGTTTGGTTTATACAGGCTATTACTATCGACGAAGCTGAGGAAAGAGCTGATGGTAGCCGCCGTACTACTCGCTATGATATTGATATGACCAAATGTATCTACTGTGGTTTTTGCCAAGAAGCATGCCCTGTAGATGCTATTGTTGAAGTAATATTTAATTTTAAGGTTTAATAAATTTATCCATTAATTTAACATAAAATGTTTTATTTAGGGTCCAAATTTTGAATACTCTACTGAAACTCACGAAGAACTCTTATACAATAAGGAAAAGTTATTAAATAATGGTGATAAGTGGGAATCAGAAATTGCTGCAAATATACATGCTGATCATCTTTATCGTTAATATAATTAATGAACATAGTAATTATATGTGTCTTAGATTTTTTTTTTCGTGAAACAGCTGTTTAATAAAAATAATTCTTGTTAATACATTAGATTCTGACTATATGCATTATATATTAAATATGGTTTTTATTTTTTATTCTTAAAACAACATTTACTCTTATTCTAGATAGAAATAATTATTCAATTATAAAAGTACAAAATTATCGTGATTAGAAATCATAATCAGCTTGTTTATTTTGATATAATAAATTTAAGTGTATACATAAATATACGAGATATATATTAGAATATTCTGTTGTCTTTAAAAAGCACTACATAATAACTAAACCAACCAAATTACACTATTTATAAGAAAAAATTAAAATTTTTGACTCCATAAATTTATATAATTATTTTTCTAATAACAAATAACAATAGATTAAAATAGGTATTTAATTTTTATGATTTGTTTTGACTTATTATCAAACTTTATAATGAGATCTATTTTTATAAGAGTTAAAAGCATGATTTGAATATGTACACATTTTTTTTGACTATTTGAACCTATAGTAGTGAATTATGATGTATATTGTGAAAGTATCAAAACAATCAAAATATAACAATAAAAAAATAAAAAATACCTAAATATTTACAACTAGCATATAAATACGATTTGGGCGACAAAAATTCTTAAAGAGTAATAAATATAGTTAAAGAAATAGATATAAATACAATTGTTATAATTCACTTAATGTAAAATTAATACTTTTTCTTTTATGCAACTCCGACAAAATAAAATAAGCAGCTTTACAGTTCTGTCATGTTATAATTATTTATAAAATGTTAAATGATAACTTTTTAAAAGTATTCAGAATGTGATATTTCAAACTCAAAAAATGTATAGTTAAATTTTGTACTCATTTTCTTATTATAAAGTATGCTATATGTTACTTGGTTGTGATCTTGTAGAGGATTTTTTTTTTTATGAAATTAATTTATGGTCTAATAATTTAATGAATCCTCAAATTAGTGAAATGCATAAAACCAAGGGCGTCATTCCAGGTTTTTTCGAGTTTGCAAAGTTTCAAGCAAGCTATTTTAAAATTTATATTTTTCATAAAAATAGATATATATATTAATGCATATTATTCTGTTTTCAATAATTTCCATACATCATGGACTTAATCATTGCATCAACACAGTGGTGTAGCCAGAGGAAGGGTTAATAGGATATAAAGCCCCTGAAATGGCTCTTATTTTGTGGAATATAAAGTTTTTTTAAATATAAGTATAATGTTGTATCATGTCATCATTAAATAATTTTCACAGTTTCAATGAACTAAATAATACTCCATTTTATATTTAAACCAATGTTTAATCAACTTATTAAAATTTAAAAGTTTTTATATATGTAGGAAAGAATTGAAAATTTGAAAACCCTTTCAAAATATTTTTCTGACAATGCTATTGCATCAACATAAATAATAAAAATCAATTTAAAAACTAAAATATAATAAATAATTAATTACCTTAACAGTGGAAAAAAAAAAAATTAATACATAAAAAGCTAGAAGAAAAAATGCAGCAAAAACAAAATAATGTACTTAATATCTACATTTATAAATTGTTATTATTATTTTATAATTTTTTTAAAGTGCTCAAAAAAAAGAAATATTTTAAATTAAAATAAATGGATAAATAAGTGATGATTTCTAAATTTAGCAAATACATCTTAGCTTCTTCTATATTGATATTGTTAATATCTTCTTTTTTTAATATTAAGGACTATTAGATTGTTTAACCTTTTATCACCTATGGTAGTGCATTGATATAACTACTCTTTTGAACAATAAAAAAAGCTTTCATTTCATGCCGTTATAATTAACAAGTACAGTTTTTACCAATAAAATAATTTTTAAAGTTTTTACAAAAGCGGTAGAAAAATCTGACAGCCATATTGCTATAATGTCTAAATCAAATGATTGTCATTAAATATTGCTACCATTATTGATAAATGTCTATATAAAAATTATAATAAAATTATGCATTATTTTAGCAGAGTGCAGTCCAATTGGAGCTTATTTAAAAGAAATGGATACAAGTGCAATCTCTTACCCAGCTCCAAATGACACCCCTGATTAAAACCATTATAAAATTAGAGTTTATATGCATATTAGTTAAGTACGTAATTAATTACTTATCTTACGTTCAGAATTTATGTAATAAAATTATCTTTCTGTACCATGTAATCATATATATATATATATATATATACAATCAAATAATCATCATCCAATTTTTTTTATCTTGCCCTCTAAATATTTATTTCTGCTGCATATAATAGATACAGATACAAATTAAAATGTACCTATACAAAAAAAAAAAAAAAATAACCTTTAATAAAATTGAACACTAGTTGCATATAATTATAGTAGCCAACAACATAATATACAATTAAGTAATTTGTATATTAAATAAATTTAAAAGTTATATGAAATTTAATAATATTATAAGTTGTATCAAAATATTTGAAATATCTAATTTAATTAACTTGAACCTTAGAAATATTTCAAAATGCTGATGTGAAGTTGGTATATTGTTCTTGATTGTTGAATTAATTATTAAATTTATTATAAAATTATAAGTACATTTATTTCGACCCATCGGGAATTACATAATATGTAATCATACTATATAAATAAAATAATTAATATCTAAATCATATTATAATTCCTATCGAAGAAAAAGCACGGGGCTTCGTGTGGCCGCACTTTCCCTTGCGACAGCTCTAGCTGTAGGAGTCACGGTACTCAACGAACAACTAAATAATTATTAGTACGGTGATTAAAATTAAAAATTCTAATATTTTCCAGAACTGAAATTTATTTAAACACTGATAAGTATGTACATTGTTGATATTGATTTCAAATATAATAATTATTACATGTCATATTTACGGTTATTTGTTTATAATTAACACAAATTATTAAATCTGTTGTTCAAGACACCTATAAGGCAATGAGTACATTGGAATTAAACACTTTTGTACGTTAAATCAACACGTATGTATATAATGAAATATAGACAACATAATATTATTCATGCATAATAATTATAATTTTATATTGGAAATTATTTTATTGTTCTAAATACATTATTGTCATAATACTAGAGGTAGATTCCTAACAGGAAACCGGAAATCCGATAGCAGATGGCAGTTGGGCAGCAGTAAATTACTATACCTATTGTGTTACTACAAGCGACAGGTGAGTGCATTCGTGCGTTGACTCTTGAGTGGTCGAATGTGTATACTAACATTACTAAATTCGTTTTCGATTTTATTCGTCATACACATTTTAAGAGTCCAACGCAAATAGTTGCTCTTCAATGTTTCATTCAATACTATTAAATTTCGTGTGATTTTTGTTATTTGTTTTGATTGAATTTTTCAGTGATTTAACAAACCTGATGATGGACGAAGACATACGATACCAACGTCTTCCACAATCGTTCTCAGTCAGAGAGCTCGGTTCTTCCGAAGCAAGAGGTTTATGGGGAATTAAACACACGCGGAAACCGGTCGACTTAATGGTAGCTAAAGCAAAAACTTCACCGAATCCATTGCCGCCTCAAGTTGAACTTCGAATTACTGAAGGCGGGTGCGAGATCATTGGAAAAAAGTTTAAAAAAATGTTTCCTATACACACAGTTTCTTATGGAGTTCAAGTATGAATAATTTTATGCAAACATTTTTTTCCTCTTCCACACATGAAAAACTAATTGTCGTGTCTTAAAATAACATAGGATTTGGTTTATACAAGAGTTTTCTGCATGATTGTTGTTAAAGAACAAATTAGTACGGACAGAAAACCATTTGACTGTGTAGCGTTTGTTTGTGAAAGCCGCCAAGCAGCAAGAAATTTAACTTATGCTCTAGCAACAGCATTTCAAGTAATTTATTTAACAATACTCATAAATTTTAATAGATAAAATATTTTTTGTCTGAAGTGGAAAATTGATATATTTTTTATTTTTCAAACTGACTTAAAACTATAAATTCGTATGTACGAGTACTAAAAATATATGCAAAATATATACATGGGTCATGTTTGTAAAAACCCATTTTTTTTTTATTTTACTATTCAATTTTATTTATATAGGCTTATAGCAGAAAGGTACGTAACACTGGAGCGTCTAAATCTCGTTTTGCTATTGATTTAAGAACACCTGATGAACTAGAAATGGATCTTAAAAAAGTCGACTCCGAAGCTTAATGTTTTCCAATTGTTTATTTAATTTTAATTTAAAGTTAACCAGCGTTTGTTAATAATATTATTTATAAAAGTTGTATAAATTGTAAATTTTATATATTAAAAATACTCATGTATTTTTAACATATTTTTTTATACATATTTATAATTATATATTATAAGTTATATTATAACTTATAATATATAATTATCTAATAAGTATTTGTATATTTAACTGAATTTATATTATTGTTATGATTTATTTACAGGCAATAATTATCTTCATTCGTTTTGTATTAATTATTATGTATAAATAAATTTTAAATATTAAAATAAATTATATTTTTACTATATACGAGTATAAGTTAATACACTTAGTAAAAACATAATTATTTAGTGTTTGCGTAGAAAGTGTATGCGTTAAACTAAAACGATACTACTATATAAGAATTAACTATTGAATGTTTGGCGAGTGAAATTCGTGAAAGCATTATAATATATGTTGCGATCTGCGAATAAATAGGAAAAATTGTATATTATAAGTCATCATAATGCAGGCAATAATATTATGATAATGTAGAAATATATACTCCTGTCATGTCCTGCCCATTTACGTATGAAGGTTACTGTAGGTACTATTGCAGTTGCTTGCAGCTGTAGTGTTGTAGTATAATCGTTATATTAAACAGGTTCATACAATGAATTATTTTATTATTAATTTAACATTAATATTTTTTACAATGCTGATTAACGTGATGTGCCAAGTCGAAAATACACCAATAGAAACAGTTATCAAAAAGATAAATTCATTAAGAATGGTTAATAAAAAGTATCATGCCAAAGTAAAAACATCTGTCATTTCTAGAACTAGAGAAAATTACATTTACAAATCAGCCAAACCACAGTGCTTCTTCCATATCTTTATAAGTCAATAAAAATAACTGAACTTAATTCAAACTAAACTGAAGTAAAATAAAATTGAAACTGAGATGGGCAATGAGTATTAATGAGGAACATGTAATCACCCGATAAAATGTACTTTTTAGCATTCGTTATATACGCTAGAATTTATAATCAATGGTTTTAGTGTCCGATAAAACATACAAAAAGTATTTACGTGAAACTCGTCTTAACTGTTGGTGATTGAAGGTCATTGTGATTTTTTGATGCTTTTTGAAGCATTACGGTCTTTGGGACTCTACTTGAGAGCTTAAGGCTAATTACAGATTAGAAATGTAAAGGCTTAAAGGAAATTTAGTGGTTCATGATGAGTTTTTAGTTTAGAATTGAAAAAGAGGAAATATGCTTTAGTTCGTTTGTTCAATAATGTTTGTTTTTTGAGATATTCAATATAATTATCATGAGTAATAAATGAATCGACACCACATAGCAGAAATTATTTATTGGAGATAGATGAACCTACTGGAAAATTATAGACTTGAATACTTCGAACTAAACTGTTTCGCTGACGTAGAATCATAGATTAGTTGCGTATTGCTACTTGAAAATCTATAGATATCTATAGAAGTATACTTACTCTACAACTATTATACCAGTTAAACAAAAACTTTATCATTGATTATAGGTACCTACAGTGCCGTAGAAACCGTGGTGTGGGTGGTTCATTCCACTGGGGCCCCACGTTTCAATTTATAATATGGGGCCCATACTTAAAATGGGCGATTGTAAACTCGGCTCGAGGAAAAAAAATGTTCAAAAGGTCTATTGTAAACTCGGCCCATGATTTTTTCAGGTAAAAATAATTTAGGTGTAAACTCGGCCCGGCTGTACTTAAAATTTTCTTATAATATTTTTGAGAACCATTTAGCATTACCCAAAGGACACCACGAGGAGGCGATTTTCATTAACCTCCAAAAATGATTTTCATTATCATATTATTATTCATAGTATGAAATTCGTTATATAATTAATGTAAAATGTATTTATGTAAATTTGTAAATGTAAAAAAACTAAAACTATAAGTAAAACTGATGAGTAAAAATATAAACGAAAAATTGTATCGTAATAATATATAAATTTATTTTTTTAAGTAAAAAGTCATGTGTTTAACGTATTCACTCACTGATATTTCTTTATTTTTTTATTTTGTAAGTGTTCTTTCTAAGAGTTCTCTTTTTTTATTAAGATTTTTTTTTTTTTAAATTGAAATGGTTCATCTAGGCTGTTGATTTTAATGTACATTTCTGTTAGTAGATCTTTTAATTTTGCAATGACGGTATATATATTGGAGTGAGTGGAATTTAAACTTGAATTAAAATGCACATAAAATGATTCACATGCATTAGTTAAACACGTATCAACTGATGCACAGGCCCACATATCAGTCGAGCTTATCTTATTATATATTAATATTATATTTTTATTGGTAAATATTATCGGGCCGAGATTACAACCAACTTTTATTTTTACCTGAAATTTCCGGGCCGAGTTTACGATCTACCTACTCTATACCTAAAATTTTCGGGGCCGAATTTACAACAAAAAAGGTAATTGCGGGCCCAGTTTACATTTGCCCCTTAAAATCAATAAAACATAGGGGGTGCTTAGCACAATAGCATCCCCAGGTTTAAAATTAGCACTCTCAGTTCCCAAATAATAATATAATAATATAATTATTTTTAAATATTTTGAATACATAATACATTATGTACAGTGTAGTTGCTTAAAAGTTTAAATAAATAAAGAGTATCGATTGTATTAACATTTATACGATTTCAACTTCCTTTATCATTAATTATTAATTTGTCTATACAAGTATGTAAGTATAACCATTGATTATAAATACTATAGATTGCTCACTGGGCTGTTTTTCGACGGCACGGTAATTGTCGGGTGACGCTATAAGGCGCTGTAGTCGCGTGGTTAGTATTGGCGGGTGACGTTGTAATCGCTAGTAGTTACATCTGCCATCTGGTCTGTGGTGGCCGTGGCACAGCGATTTCAGGAGAGGCGCATCATTCCGTTATTGACTACCCGTATATGATTTATATTAATTTTACACTATCCCTATCATTATGGTAATGCAGTATATTATCCGGTACGCAGAGCGTACATATATATTTTCTATTCGTACAATCCGAGATACGATGCGTTTTCGCGGATTTACTGGATACATGTACATACTGAATACGATCATAATCGACTGTACCCTGTATATAATTTAACTTGATTAGATACTAATAGGTTCATTTTCAACTCTAATAAAAAACTAAAATATTAGAGTATTCGCTGCTTATGTCTTAAACAATAAACAAATACGATTAATTAATTAGTATAATGAATACTAATTATGACAATTAATAATCCAAATTAAACAACTTAGTACTGTTTAGTTTAAAAAAAAACCTAAAACTCAACTTGAATAATTAGTTGATGAAATTGTATAAAATTATACACTAAAATTGTTCACATTAGTTACCTATTTTTGAGAAAACGTAATTTTTCAATGTTCTGTATTTATAAACAAAAATGCTAGTATGCTACTATTAAGTTATGACTTATGAACAATGAGCAAGTTACTACATTGTACAAATGTACAATACAAATACGCGATATATTATCATGTATGGGTAATCGTTTACTATAGGATATGATACAATTTATTATTAATTAATTTAATAAATATTGTTAATTTATTATATAAATTATAAATTATCCGTATAGTCACCTCATCAGCACTCATAACATTAAAATATTAATATACCTCATTATTTTACTTCTAAATTGTGTGTTTAGATCCTCATATGCTCCCCTTGCCCACCAATACCATTCTCGTCGTTTATTTTTAAACGAATTGCCAATTGGAATATTTTGTTACTATTTTTAAGTAATCAAAATACAAACTATTATTTATTTTTGTACAAAAATAATGACTAATTCCGTCAACACTCAACAGCCATCGGCTAATGCTAAAACGTGTGTCTAATGTCTACTTCAATCGATTATTGTCTTGTGTTTTTTTATTTTATTGATTTAAAATAAATTGTTTTTGATACCTCTTAGTACCTATCTTAACAAATATGTCTGGGGATAAATGTGAATATTTTGATTGTAATTTGACTAGAAGGTCATCGAAAAATATTTTTCACCCATTTCCAGCCAATATTGAATTACACAAGCAATGGATTGTTAATTCAGGTAAGTACCTATTTAAAATAAAAACAGTTATACAATTTTATTATTAAAATTATAAATCACGAGTATTGTTTCATATAAACCAGGCAACATGAACTTAGAAGGGATGAGCCCAAAAAAATTAAGAAAAAGATATATTTGTTCGAATCATTTCCATACGTCTATGTATATGAATTCAACATCTATAAAACCACGCCTAATTCAAAATGCAATACCTACAAGATATTCAATTGGTAAAATAAATACTAAATACATGGTTTAAATTATAAATGTAAATAATAATGAATTCAGTAATTTATTGTGAACATACATTTTTATTCTACAGATGTGAATAGAAATGTTGATACTCTATTGAACACTACGCCAACCAAAAACAATAATAAATCAAGGGCATCATTTTCAGGTAAAATAATAATAAACATCTCTATGACAATTTTTCAACAGTTTTAAACTTATTATTTGTAAAATTATAAAACTTAAGAAATTCCCCATATATATTAATATATTAATTATTAATTATTATAAATATATTATATATATATGAATTTAGATTTATTTTATAAACTACAAAATGACAGTTTTAATTCTAACATCGGTCCAGATTTGTTTAATTGCGTTATGGATTCTATTTTCAAAATCTACATACATTTCTGAAGGGTGAAATATCAATTAGCGATGTACAATTGTTAATAATTTTAACACCATTATTGATTATAAATATGATTATTTATTTATTTATTTAAATTTGTTTACACCCGCGAGGGCAAAAGTACAGAAATATTATTAAAAACTAACAAACAAATGAAACAATTATTACACATTTTACACAATATAATTATTATAAATTTACAGCACAAATACGTAATAAATTGATATTATCAATAAAAAAATCGAAATTACTTAGTTCATTGCAGAATCTAAGCATACGACGGGCTATTTAGAACAAAATTATTTTTATGGAACTCTAAAGAAAATAGGTTATGATTCCGTGTGTTTATACTTGGTACTCTGATTCCAATTTTTTCCAATATCTCTAGACATTCAATCATACCATTAAGCATTTTAAAAATGAATAAAACATCTATGAATTTACGTCGAGTTTGTAGTGAGACCAAGTTAAACCGTTTTTCTACATCAGTTATAGAACAACCAAACATATTAATTTTATAAGCAATAAACCGGATAAAACGTCTCTAAACTTTTTCTATTTTATCTATAAGGCCTATTGGCCCAAGATTTTAAAATAAGATATAAGAATTCATGGATATTATCACAGTTGAGATTTTTTTTATTTTACTTGTACAAAACTGATAGTTCAACAATATTTAAATACATTACAAGGTTAGGTTAGGTTTCTAATGATATAAACTATAAGGTATTAACCAAAGTAATATTACCCTATGGTATTTTCGAATATTATATTACTGTAAACCTTGAGCTCCAGACTGAGTGCATCAGTGCAATACAAATGTCTATTATTATTTATACTATAATTTATAATAATAAATTAATATAATATTGTGATCAATGAGATTTAATTGTTAAGGGGGGTGCCCCTCACTAGAACGATAGTATAGACTATATCAAATTGGTTTCAATAGATTTGTTTTTCATAAAGCCATGTTGTTCTTCAATTAAATTTTGTTTTAGCGTAGAAGTTAATATTGGTTCAACCATTTTTTCGAATAGTTTAGGGAGAGAACTTAATTTTAATTATATATTATTATATAGATGTATGTGTCAATGAGACAGTTAACACGACGCCAACAAAATCAAAAATGTGCTCAAAGAAATTGGACGAATGTATGTATGATTTATAAATTTATTTTAGATTATTTTTAATTTACCAACAATTTCTATAAATTTCGGTTTTTTTTTATTAGCTTGGTCTATAGTATTTATAATCAATGGTATAACTAATTAAAGTTTTAAATTATTATATTTGTTTTATAATTAAAAAGTAAGAATATTCATAAGTAAAAATTTAAAATTATTGCAATGCAGTATTTTATATTATTAAGGGAGGGAGGGTGGACTGCTGAGGTTAAGTTCCCCGCAGATCTGTGTACCATAAATTATTCCAGCACCCCTACATTCACACCCAATGTGCGCTTGTATTATAAAGGTTAGGTTTTGTTTTTTAAATATATGTTAAATAGAATTTGATATATTTTTCCAAATAATATAGGGAGAAGATAGCTGTTGTATGTTTTCATCATACTTTTTTTGTTGGAATAGAATGGAATTAATAAGTATGCACTTATGCACTAAAAGCTGGGAAAATATGCATTGAAATATACCTTTAAAAGTTCAGAAATATGCATTTATATACATTAAAAATCTAAAAATATGTAGATTAAAAAATAAAAAAAGAACCGGATGGGCCTCGCTCTGCTGTACAGTTAGGGGTGGAGTGCACCTCGCTTATAGGATAGGTCATTATTATAATGGATTTGTTAAATTTGAATGCAATGATAGATATCATTGTATACGAATAACGATTCTGAACGGAGTTCATATGTTAGTCTAGAATATAATACAATGTTATTTATAAATATTATATAAGTATATTTTATTTTTAAACAAAAAATTTAGAAAAACCGAAAATTTAAATTGTCTATAAATAAGTCAAAATATGTCAAAATACTTTGAAATTTTAACCATGTATAGAAAACGTCAATATAAAGATTTAATGATAATTTCAAGTTGTTGCGGTGTTTCGTTTTTGAGTTAGGGCATTTTAAAAAAACCGATATCATTTGTCAGTTTAGAATATTATACATTATATTATATTTTACATGTAATTTTATGTCAATATTCGCTGTTCAAACGCTTATGAAAAAAAAAAAAATTGTGCCTATGGATTTTAATAATTTTTGAATGAAAATAAGAACTACTTCTGTGGAATCTTCTATTAAATTTTCAAGTATTTTGTACTAGCCAAATTTTTTTTATCACCGATTATAAAAATAAAATGTAAAAAAATCGAATATTTTAAATGACTATAAGTGGCTTAAAAATCAATATAATATTTTGAAAAAAATATTGCATAAAAGAAATACCAATCTTAACAGCTGGTAGAAATTTCAAAAATCTGCGACTTATACTTTTTGAATTATAACAAATATTTAAAATCGTCTGAGAATAAATCGCTATTTTATGCAATTTCGTAAATATTTAAATTTCAAACAGTCATACAATTTTTTCCTCTTAGTCCGGTAGAAATTTTTTTAATGATTTTTGAAGAGTAGCTCATAGATAACCTAGTGTTAAAATTTTGAACCTTAAGTATGAACAAAAAAAATTTTATGAATTTTTATCTACAAAATAACTTGCAAATTATCGTGATTTTTACACATTTTATACAAATTTGAGAATTAAGGGCTTATAAAAAAAAATTGAGTTAACCGATCACCGATATTTTTTAGTTACGATAAGTTTAACTTATTATAAACCTGGTATAAAATTTTCAAGAATTTTCGCTCAATCAATTAAATTTTATAGATGTTTAAAACAAAAATTTAACAAAAATCGAAAATTTAAATTGTCTATAAATAAGTCAAAATATGTCAAAATACTTTGAAATCTTAACCATGTATAGAGAACGTCAATATAAAGATTTGGTGAAAATTTCAAGTTGTTGCGGTTTTTCATTTTTGAGTTAGAGCATTTTAAAAAAAACCGATATCTTTGTCAGTCTAGAATATTATACAGTATATTATATTTTACATGTAATTTTTTGTCAATATTCGCTGTTCAAACGCTTATAAAAAAAAATTGTGCCTATGGATTTTAATAATTTTTGAGTGACTTTAAGAACTACTTCTGTGGAATCTTCTATTAAATTTTCAAGTATTTTGTACGAGCCAAATTTTTTTTATCACCGATTATAAAAAAAAAATGTAAAAAAATCGAATATTTTAAATGCCTATAAGTGGCTTAAAAATCAATATAATATTTTGAAAAAAATATGACATAAAGGAAATACCAATCTTAACAGCTGGTAGAAATTTCAAAAATCTGCGACTTATACTTTTTGAATTATAAAAAATATTTAAAATCGTTTGAGAATAAATCGCTATTTTATGCAATTTCGTAAATATTTAAATTTCAAACAGTCATAAAATTTTTTCCTCTAATTCCGGTAGAAATTTTTTTAAAGATTTTTGAAGAGTAGCTTATACATAACCTCGTGTTAAAATTTTGATCCTTAAGTATGAACAGAAAAAATTTTATGAATTTTTATCTACAAAATAACTTGCCAATTATCGTGATTTTTACACATTTTATACAAATTTGAGAATTAAGGGCTTATAAAAAAAAATTGTGACTTACGATTTTAGATTTTTTTTTATCAGTTAAGGAACAACTTATAAGAAACCTTGTATTAAATTTTCAAGATTTTCTAGGCAGCCAAAAAAATTTTATCGTTATTTAAAAAAAAAATACTTAAAAATATTGAAAATTTCAATTGTCTATAAATAGCTTCATAAAAGTCAAAATACTTTGAAAATTTAATGGTGTATAGAGAACGCTAATCTAAACATTTGGTGAAAATTTCAAGTATTTACATCGATTAGTTTTTGATTTATAGCAAAATAAAAAATTTGATTATGTCAAAAACTGGTTTTGCGTAAAAACTACCGTTTTTCCCAAATTTTTTTATGGTTTTTCCCGTCGCATTTAAAAAATATTGGAAATTTTTAACTTTTGACCCCCCAAAGTACCAAATAGATTCACTTTCCTTTCAGAAAAGTTGCTACATAAGGCAATCGAAGCATTTTTACTGCCCCAAAACGTGTCGACAGACACAAAAAAAAAAAAAAAAAAAAAAACACACATCATTGTAAAATCAATACATTCTTCACTCCGTTCAGAATCTAAAATACTATAAGTAAATTTTGGAAGTATCAAGAAGATAAGAGATAATATTACATATTGTTACATAGCATAACATGTTTTCCACTAATTGCTTAATGCGGGCAACGTACCTATACGTTCCTATACGTACCTACGTTTGTACTCGATTTGTCTGCTCTATACGTTTTATTTTTAATAATTTGATGTTGCAAAAACTACCATATATTTTATACTGTGTACAAATATAAATTATTTTATTTTGATCAATTTTCGGTAAAAATATGCACAATATAATAGAAAAATGCATAAATATGCCAAATAGTTAAAAAAAAAACTCTAAATATGCAACATTACATTTCACATACTTAACCACAGTACCTTGAAATGGATTTCTATGTCACCTAGCATTAAATACGACTTAGCAAGATTGATATGCAAATGCATGAACTCACGAGCCCTGGTAATGATCGTCCTAAAACATATAAAGTTGTTTGGTATGAGCAACTGGTAGGCCGCATCCTGCGTACTTTTTTTATATGGCCCGTGCTACATTTTCAAATCACTTCATTACATTTTAGCGGTTATCAGTATCTAAATTTTTCATATTGATCGTAAAACGTAGAAATTATATTTTTTCTAGCATTAAACTCCAGCTAAATCATTAAATGTTTAATTTATATTTATAATTTATATCCATATAAGCGCATCTAACTTTTCTGTAGGTATTAGTCATTTATTTTATTGTATTGATTCAGGAGAAAAATTAATGCTCATTTTAAATTTGACCTATTTTCATTTTTGCTTTGTTACTCTTCTTACTGGCAAAATAATAGTGAAGTCAAACTCATCTTGTGATAATTGTGTGTCAATTGGTGTGCAAAAAATTATATATTTTAATTATATTGTATTTAAACGCCGACGCGTCGCTGCTAATACATTATCTTTACAAAGAGTGCCGAGCAACCGGCACTTCTCGGTTTTCAATTCAGTTGAGTACAATGTCTAATCGCACGGGCAATAAAAACGATAAAATCATACTGCCGACTATTATACGCAATAATCAAGTAAGAAATAATGATAATGAACCTGGATGGTAATCACTCAAAGAGACCACATTCTGCATCGTCTCCCTCACCGAAATCGCCTATTATCTAAAAAAATCATAATTATTTGTCACGTCTAACCGTTACTTGTCTCTTCATAATGCAGACGATATAGTGCTGGAAGAACGTACTAATCAAAATAACGATGAGCAAAATAATATAAACAGCAATAATAACATAATACCTCTTCTACCGCCTATCTTCGTCAAAGTGACGTAAATATCATGTGTCAATATGATGAAGTAATATTATGCAATTGTTTAGTTCTATAAACATAGTTGAATAAAATACTTGTTCTCTTTTTTTTAGGGAGGACAAGAACCCTTGACCCCTCTAAAGCTACCACTGATTATTATGAAGTTATTATTTATGGTATACTATGTATTTATGATGATATTAATTTATTTAAATAATTTTAATTTATATTTCTATTAAAAATATAAATGTTTACATTTCAATTTTTTGTTATTATTTACAATCCCCCATAATCACTATTACCAATAGTGCTGAGTAAAGCTATGTTGTCTCCTCGAGAAAAATTAAATTATGCTACTGTTAAGAAAATTACAATTCAAAATTGTGTGCGCTAAACTATTAATTACAATCAGTGTTTACATATATTACATATATTAAATATCTCGCTAGTAAATTCGTCATAAAAAGTCTTCAACAAATTTAAAGACCTCATTAAATATAATTTACCATGCTACTTTCAACTTCGGGGTAATTCCCCTTCTTTTCCCATGTTAGACTAACCGCCACCACCATCTAAATCATAAAAATGTCCATTTTCAACACTCGTCGGCGTAAACAAAATTGTAAATTATAAACTTATGATTTGTTATACCATTAAATTGAAAAAACTCGAAGTTTCGTTGGGCGATTTTTGCTAAGCGATTGATATAATAAAAAAACAACCGGATGGGCCTCGCTCTGCTGTACAGTGGGGGTGGAGTGCACCTCGTTTATAGGATAGGTCATTATTACAATGGATTTGTTAAATTTGAATGCAATGATAGATATCATTGTATACGAATAATGATTCTGAACGGAGTTAATATGTTTGTCTAGGATATAATACATTGTTATTTATAAATATTGTAAAAAGTATATTTTATTTTGAAACGATAAATATATTTTTCAATTAGGGTGGGTTGGCAGTTGCATACAGCCATAGTTTGTCAGTTTAGAATATTATACATTATATTATATTTTACATGTAATTTTATGTCAATATTCGCTGTTCAAACGCTTATAAAAAAAAAAAAATTGTGCCTATGGATTTTAATAATTTTTGAATGAAAATAAGAACTACTTCTGTGGAATCTTCTATTAAATTTTCAAGTATTTTGTACGAGCCAAATTTTTTTTATCATCGATTATAAAAAAAAAATGTAAAAAAATCGAATATTTTAAATGCCTATAAGCGGTTTAAAAATCAATATAATATTTTGAAAAAAATATTGCATAAAAGAAATACCAATCTTAACAGCTGGTAGAAATTTCAAAAATCTGCGACTTATACTTTTTGAATTATAACAAATATTTAAAATCGTCTGAGAATAAATCGCTATTTTATGCAATTTCGTAAATATTTAAATTTCAAACAGTCATACAATTTTTTCCTCTTAGTCCGGTAGAAATTTTTTTAATGATTTTTGAAGAGTAGCTTATAGATAACCTAGTGTTAAAATTTTGAAGTTCTTCATTTAACACGAGATACTATTTATACATTTGGGTGTAATGACATTGTAATGTCTAACGGCTTCGATTAAAGTCTCTTCCATCGTAATTTTTAAAAAATCTTAACTTAATTAACAAGTTTAATAAGTTAAGTTTAAAATTATGTAAACTCGTAATTTCCAAAGCTCGTGGCACGTGTGCGGTAATCTGTGTCACGAACACTGCGTGACGCAGGCCAACACAGGCACACCACTGCTCTGTCCTATCCTGCCTCCCAATATGCGCTAATACTTTCTAACTAATATATTACAGAAAACTGCGATGCGCTGTGCTGCTTCGTCTGCGTCTCAATGTGCACCAGGCCTAATACACTATCGTACCTATATGGTTTAAAAGAATAATTGATAAAAGTATAAATAGAACAATATTACCCGTCGCCGTCGTCGAGTCACACGCCGTAGACATACACATATGTTTATATTATATAATTCAGAGTAGATGTGGGATCGCTCAGTCGTCGGAAGCGATAAGCCCGCGACAATCACCGAATAGCGTCCCACAGCCGTACATAGAAAATACTAAAATAATATTAATAATAATGAAAATAAAAGTATTAAAATCATACAATAATAACATTTTTAAGGTCTAGGGGGAGATTTTAACTCCTAAAACCACCCCCCTAGCTACGCTACTGATTGAGTCTATTGTTTCCATGATTTAAATCAACGCATTACTTTTCTTTCAGTGGCTGCTATTATTTACTCTTTTTGAATTTCTATAGAAACATTTCTTATTTTATCTTCGAGATTTTAAATATTTAAATATGGAGATTAATACATTACATTTTTCAAATGTCTCCTCAGATTTCATAAACAGCCTCTCAAATAGAAGTAATGCGGCGATTTAAATCATGGTAATGATGAATTACATATTGAATAATTTATTAGATGGTTATTAGAAATTATTTTATCCGAATAAATAATAGAAATAATTAAAATTATAAAAATTGTATCTATTTATTTGATTTGATTTTGGTAAATTAACTAACATTTACACCAAATGAGGTATTACAGTTAACGATTTCCTTAAAATGAAATTTAAATGATTTAATAATATCTGCAAACCTAAAAAAAAAAAAAAAAAGAAAACCTGAAATATAATATTTCATAAAATTCTAAGGCGATAGTTAAACAATTAAATGATTTAAAAAAATTCAATCTATCTAAATCTGTTGTTAAATGTTAGTGTTGCTATTTAAAAAAATGCATAATGTATTGCGCATGCGCAACATAAAAGGTTTAACAATTAATTTTAAAATTGTAAAAGTAATGTGTATTTCAATAATTAACTATTTAAAAATACCCCACTTTAATACAGTATTACTGGACCAAATAATTTAACTTTAAAAGGAATCACGATTTATAGGCAAAATATTTCGTTTAAAAATTTAAAATTCTAAAATTTCATACGTCTTGAAAAATATCGGATGCAAGACGTAAGGCAATTTGTTCGACCAAATGAAGGTTTTGAGGAACGTGAATCTCGGATCTCTCAAGTAAGAAAATGTATTGAATTTAGTCGAACACGAAAAATAAATTCAATCAGAGAAATGAATACAGACTTTTTAAAGACAACGTGAATCGTCAGTTAAACGCTCAAGGTATATCAGAATATGTTACGCTGATGACAATGTCGTACAAGTAGCTGCAAATTCTTGAAAAGAATTAATAAGTAGAGCAGAAACAGCTCTTCAAGATCTGCAAACGTAGGCGGCCGACAGAACACTACAGTTCTCAGCGGCCAAATCTCAGGCACTGGTCATGAAAGGAGGACTAGTACCTGGTTTCACCATACCATTTATCAACCAAAGAATAAGATCATATGATAGCGTCAAATATTTAGGAATTAATATTGATACGGACATAAAATTAAAAAACAAAAAGAAACAATTATGAATAACTCGAATGATTTATTCTCCAGAATGCTGGCCTCAAGTGGACAATTCTGGGATATAAAACACTCACAAAGATACGCTTATATAAAGCAGTATATCTACCAAGAATTACATACGGCTCCATATTCTGGAGTGATGCAATCAGTACAAAAAAAGATATATCTCAAATGAATATGGCTCAAAGTAGAGCACTCATAGCAACTACAAAGGCATATAACACCACTTCGACAGACGCATTGCAAGCAGAGCCGTATTGCAATTTTGAGGCGCCTCCGGCGAAACACTGCATTTGCGCCCTTCCACACAAAAAAATAAAAAAATAATTTTAATTAAAATAGAGCGAGGCTCTTTTATAGTAAGTCATTAAAATAAATATACATTTTTCAAATATTACGTGAAAAATATTACATAAGTAGTATTGAAATTTGCGCCCCTCTTAGAATTCTAAGAATTGCGCCCCTGGCCCATGCCCTCTTGCCCTGCTTTGGATACGGCCCTGATTGCAAGTAATAGCAGGACTAGACCTTGCTATCAAACAAGAAAGTTGCAAGCAAAAAAAATGATGGATAGATCAAAATATAGATATGAACACGGGAAAAGAAAAAATATTAGAGAAATGGCAATAAAGATGGAACGAATCTACAAAAGGAAGGGAAAAATACGAATGGATTCCGAATATTAAATTCAGACTGTCCATTCCATTAGAGATAGATCCATGCGTAATACAATTCTTAACTGGACACAGAGATTTTAACGCAAAACTCCAAACATTCAATCTCAAAGAAACCGGAGATTGCGAATGTGGGGAAGACGCTGAGACTTCTGAACACGTATTGTTTCACTGCAAAAGAGTAGAACAGTATAGAATTCAACTAAGAGACAAAATTACAAGTAAAGGATATAATTGGTCTCCATTAAAAAACCAGATATTGGAAAACAAGGATACATATGAATCGTTAAGAAGATTCGCAAAGGAAGCTTTAACGAAAAGAACAGACAGATGATTCGCGCACGAACGAAAACCAAGATAACATCTTCCCGGTCGCCAGGGAACAGAATATGGTGACAGCGACCCGGCTTTTCGTAAGAGGCGACTAAAGGGGATGGCCCACCACTAGTCGGTCTATCCGTAGACCAAAATAGTGGGAGATACTCTCAAACGGAGTATCGGGTTGATCAACCATTATCAACTTAAAACCTAATTGGTACCATGGGAGAGGGGAGAGCCCCATCACGTACTGGACCGGCTTGCCGCTCCGATGTGTGGTGCCCCTCAAGGTTGAGGTGCCTACCTCGGCTGCAACGTGGTGGTTGTGGGACTGTCGCTAGATAGTAACAAACCTCCACCCAAAGGGGAACCGAGGCAACGGGGGGGATTCGTCCTCACTCGGGTCCAAAAGGGTACGGCCTCGGCCGGTGTTGGTGGTCCACAGACGACACTGAGCTCCCGCTCCGGACTTCACGTTCCGCGCGGTGTTCCATGCGACGGGACCAGCTCTCGAGCGAGTGGGATGCTGCGTTGATCGGGGAATGCGGATCACGCGCTAGCTCAGCCCTACCGGGACCCTACAGTAGCCCCCACGGGGCTAACAAGGTTCCCGGTCAGTAGCTCTTCGCGCGTGCGCGTAGTTCTAAACCTCGGGGGTCTCCGATGTCCCTATCTACTATCTAGCGAAACCACAGCCAATGGAACGGGATTTGAAAAATCAGCGGGAAAAGAAGACCCTGTTGAGCTTGACTCTAATCTGGCATTGTTCGGAGACATGCCGAGGTGTAGCTTCCCATACAGCAACTAAATGATTTTGATATTAACATGATATCAGGTCATTGTAAATATTAAGATATTTCACTTAGTGATATCCTTATAATATTATAGCAATAGCTTAAAATAATTATTCTACTATTTTTATTTTTATTATGTTATCCTATGTATACAATAGACATAATATCATAAATTTAATAATATCCTAAACTATAGTCATTGGTCTATGTCCTAAACCAAGTCTCTCATTCTCTTTTCCATGAGGTTTTCTATGAACTCCATGTAGTAACTTACCCTATGACGAGATCATAAGCATTATGATAATGATTATCGCTTATCAGTTCATTATTATTTGATTACATGTTCTATCCGGCACTCTGATTTCGTTGGTCCGTTTTCTACGTACAGAAACGTTATTACAAATTTTAACAGTTTTTAGTTCCAACACTGTAGTAATATTTTTTGAGTTTCATTATTATTTTAGTGTCATTTAAATCAATATGGTATGTATATTTAAATTTATTTTTTATTGGATAATATCCTTTATTTTATTACTTCTATTTTGATTTCTTGTAATATTGTATCACAATATTTTGTTACAGTTACCTCTATCATTATTAAAAACTGCCCAGAATCATCCGATGGTAAACATTTTATTATATTAACTATTATTGTATTTATCATTTTTAGATTCTAATTTAGTTTTTGAAAAAATATTACACAATATGTTTAACATTTACTGTATTTCTTGTGGTTAGAGTTTAAAATATAAATGCTTATTAATTAATAAGATGTGTAGTATTTTATTATCATATATTAGTTACAAATTTTACATTTTGAACAATATTCTTAAATAAACAAAAATAATTTTAAAATAGAAATTAACATATATTAGATCATATAGATAATATAAAATAATAATTAAAATAAAATTGTTTTTCTTATTTTTATTAGTTGATCTTAAGTAGTAGCATTAAATCATCTAAATTAAATACCATTAATAATACAAGCTATAATAATTTAAATTTCATATTATTAAATGTATTTTATAACTTTATAACTAATTTTTCTTGCAGTTGGTTGAATTAAAAAATGGTGAAACATACAACGGGCACTTAGTGACTTGTGATAGTTGGATGAATATTAATTTACGAGAAGTGATCTGCACCTCAAAAGTATGTATAGGTACTGGATATAGTAAATTTAAATTTATTTGTTAACAACATAATTTAAAATTATCCACTGTAGAGAAATACCTATTAATAGGTGTAAAATAAATATATTTATGTTTTATTCAACTCAAGTGTTTAAAAATGTAAATCATTAAGAAAAAAATATTCAATATTATGCAAATAAATTTTTTTTCAAACTTATTTATAGTAAAATATTTAAACTAATATACTATATTTAACTTATTTTATACAGTTATTTAATTTACTTCTAATCATAAAAAAAGTTTCTGTTATTATGTTTGTATATAAAATAAATAATATTCTTTAAAAACATCATGGAAGTGTACTGTACTAAATTACTTACTTGTTTAGATTATTTTTACTATTCATATTTTATATTCTTATTAACAAAAAAATGATTAGCTATAGGTTAGCTGCTATTAAGTAAACCATATATTTTCATGAAAATAAAATATAATTAACCAAATATCCATGATTATCACCAGTAAATTTATGTTTAGGACTGTTTATAATTAAAGATATAGATTAAGATAATAGTTAAGATCATAGAGACACTGATTTAATATTTATCATGGCTATTTAGTGCATATTAATAAACAGTTTGTTGTAATCAGTTTTTGTTTCCTATGTATTTTCATTTAGTTTTATAAAGAATAAATACAGTACTTTGTGCTTTATACACTTGTTATTTAAAACTTTATGATTTAAAATTATTACTTTAGTAATTTATTAGTATTTTATAATTTATTATTTATTTATTTTATATTATACTTATATTTGAACCTGCTTGTCTATTCATCAAGAGTTTATTGCTTTCAATGTCCTATAAAAATATAAAGAAACATATTACCGGACGCGCAGCTATTAAATATTTCTGAAAACAATTTGACTTGATAAATATAGTAAAGGTTTTGGTGGCGATGATAGAGAAAATGAAGGGGACGATTTACAAAATATTGTTATTAGTAATTTTGTGGGTTCTGGAGGGAATGAGGTCAGTGAGGTCCTATCTAAAATCTATAATTCACAAATTGTACTTCATTTACTGACTCACTAAATGTAAAACATTTTGAATTTACAGCTACACCTAAAATTAAGTGTGTACCAAATGGAGATAAGCCAATTGATTACTTTAATAAAAAACTAAATTTAAAAGTATACAACATCTGTGATTGACATACACATTATATTAACAACAATTATGGAATTGGTGATTCATGGTTAGGATTATACTTTTGGAGGTGAATGTGTTAATATGAGTACATAGACTGTTAAAAATAATATAGTATAAGTGTAAAAACTATATTTCTTAATACATTGTTTTCACATTATACAATTATAAATAATTAAACAAATTAGCATTAGTTAATTTTATTAATTTAATCTATGTATCTACATATTAATTACTGATTTTTGATTAATTTTTAGGATGGGGATAGATTTTGGAGGCTTCCAGAATGTTATATCAGAGGCAGTATGATTAAGTATTTGAGAATACCAGATGAAATATTTGATATGGTAAAAGAAGATATTGTTGTTAACAAAGCCCGAGGTCGTACTGATAACCAGAAAAATCGTGCTCCTAGAGGTGCAAGACAAGGTAAAATAATCAGTACTTTTTAAGTTTAAATTAATTTTAAATACATTGGTTTGTAAAGTTTAATTTTAATTTTTGATGAGTATTTTACATTAATGTAACTAACTATAAAAAATAAAAGATTATTTATTTATATAAATAATAATTGAAAAGACATATATTTGTTTAAAATTAATTTATGTTTTTATTTTGGTTAACACATTTTTAATATTTCAGGATTTGGCGGACGAGGAGCTGGTGGTAACAATCGAGGTACTGGACAACCAAGAGGTGGACCTAATAAGTTTAGGGGTGGAAAATGAGTTTTATATTTTATACATAAGTTGTATTTGTATAACATGTGTATATTAAAATTCAGTAATGTACTAATGTATATTTGCAATAACATTTGTAATGAAAGTTTCATATTTCTATATTTAATTTAGGATACATTTTTTTATCATTCATAATAGAAAATATAACAAAAAGAAAAATTTTATTTTAATTAACTTAAAGTCAAAAGAAAAAAAAATAACAATCATGCTGGATAAACATTTAATCAATGTAGAATTATTGAATTTGTTTAAAATGTAAAGCTAAGAAATGTAATGCTAAAGACTGGATTAAAATTTTAAAATAGTAAATAATTGTTTATTTTAAGCTATAATTTAAAATTAAATATAATACATACATTATATATTGTAAAATATATAATTAAATCTATTTACTTGTTATCCTTTATCTCTCTATTTGTTCATTTAAATTTTCAATATATATATATATATATATATACTTCTAGCCACATATGGAGTTTTTCTCTAAAAAATAAAAAACTATTTTTTTAAATTTAATCCATGAACTGTAACTCATTTTTACTGATATTTCATTAAAAACAAAGACTAACTTTGATTTGCTATTAAATTTCAAATAAAGTTAACATTAATTATAAATTATTAGTAACTATAACCTAAACAATACCAAAATCTATTGATACAAGAGAAAATTATAGCCTTTATCTTTTTATCAAGTGAATATTCACTACCTGCCACAAACATTTTTTATACAAAGAATCTTGTCACTGGAAAATTTAATTTTTTTTAGTTGGTTTATGCCAATACTCATGAATCTTTCATACATGTATTTTTGTGTGGGATTATTACTCACCTTAATGATGGGTTTTTTTATTTATCGCAAAAAAGTAATTTGTTTTTAATTGTAATTTAAATACTGTGCCAGATTACCCATTAAGTGGAGTAGGCACCCCTTAGAGTCACACTTATTTAAGGGGTTTCTTGAAAATTAAAAACCATATTTTTTTTATTTAATAATACCTGTATTTTATTTACAAATACACGAGACAAATGCCAATATGAAATATAATTAAGAATTACTATTTATTTTAAGTTTTTTTGGTAGTTCATTAAGAATAATTTTTTAAAAAAATGAAATAATATAATAATCAATACATTTTCTTGTAAATTAAAAAAAAAAAAATAAACATAATTTTATTTATTAATATTAGTCAGTTATTATAAAAGCTGTTTATTTTATTTATTGGGTAGTAAAGTTAAAGATGTATGTTAAAAATAATTTTGTAGGGGCCCAACATTTTAATTATATAGGGGCCCACATATGTTTAATTTGGCACTGCCTAAATATAATCAGTATTGGATTAAAATAATGTTTACTTATTTGTTATTTCAGCCATTTTATCAAAGGTTTTTTTTCTTAAATTTGTGACTAAATTCCATTATTGTTTCATTAAGTTCTCATTAGGAAACAAGTTTAATCAAGACTTAAACATGCCCATTTGAGAATAATTTTAATTGATATGTAAATTAATATGTAAAGTTTTCATTTAGATAAAATAATATGTTAATATATACTACTAAAATCACCTTATCCATATTTTTAAATTCAATCAAAAAATGTTATAATATTATAATATATGATTATATAGAAAATGTGTTAAATGTCGATTTAGTCGGAAGTTCACTGTTTTAGTCTAGATAAGAAAAATGAATACATTATTTTATCAGTAGGCTAGGCTAATTACCAATTGGAAACTTCAAGATTATAAGATGGTAAGTAAATAGTAATTAACCTTATTATTGTTTAACTATCATAATAATATACATTTCTTAGTCATACGATCGAGGCCTGCATTAAGGTCAGATTTTAAAGAAAATAAATTTTTAGTTTGGGAAAACATTGTACAAAATTCACAGCACCGGAAAAACAAACACATAGCTCATGGAAATTTAAGTAATATTTATAACTAGAAAACAAAAAAAAGTGTGCCGTACCAACAGTATAGTAAAGTCTAACGGGGGGGAAAAAAAAAATGAAATATTTAAACAGTTGCAATATCGGCCAAAACGTGAGGTAGACAGGAGAGTACTTTGGTTGGTTATAATATGAAAACATTGTTTCGTGCTAAGGTGAGCGAACTAGAGAACATGAATAATTTACGATAGGGTATAGACGTATAATATTTAGTCTCTGGATGTATTTTCCGAATATTTATGAAACCGTTGACACTGTCCATGTTCCCTTTTTTTGGGTTAGTGATAGTGTTAATAATCTGGTGGACAGCTAACTAATCTATAAACAGTAATCACACTTTAACTATTTATAAATAATTTTATAATTTATAATAGAATCTTATAAAAGAATCTTTAGTAATCTAATCATTTTTATGCCAGGGAAATAGACAATGGAGCCATTATTTTGTGTTAGGCAATTAGTAGAGAAGTACAGAGAAAAGAATAAAAAACTATGCATGGTGCATATAGATTTAGAAAAGGCATATGATAGAGTGCCAAGGGAAGTTTTAAGGTGGGCATTAATGAGGAAAAATGTATGTAAATTTGATCCAGGATATGTATGAAGGGTCGAGTACTAGTGTCAAGAGTCGGTGTGGAGTATCAGAAGGTTTCAGTGTAGGAGTAGGTGTGCACCAGGGGTCAGCTCTAAGCTCCTACCTGTTCTCAGTGGTAATGGATGAGGTTTCAAAGGAGATACCATGGTGTATGATGTTCTGGATGATATAGTTCTGGTAGGAGAAAACCTGGAAGTTGTCAATAATAGGGTAAATGAGTGGAGGTTAGCCCTCGAAGAAAAGGTATTGAGAATTAGTATAAATAAAACAGAGTATATAGAGTATGATTTTGGACAAAGATACCAAGAAGTTGAAGGAATGAGGAGACCACTGACAATAGATGGTGATGTTATAGGTGAAGCTTTAAATATTTAGGATATTTTGTTCAAAAGGACGGGGGCTTTGACATGGATGTAAAACATAGGATTAAGTGCGGGTGGATGAAATGGAGAGAAGCATCGGGCGTGTTATGCGATAAGAGAATTCCAATTAGGCTGAAAGGTAAATTTTATAAAAGTGTAGTGAGACCAACTATGCTATATGGTTCAGAGTGTTGGGTGGTTAACAGGAGAATAGAACAAAGTATGAGTGTCGTGGAAATGAGAATGCTTAGATGGTGGAGTGGAGTGATAAGAGAAGATAGAATAAGGAACGAATACGTGAGAGATAGTGTTGGTGTAGCGCCAATTGTGGACAAGATGAGAGAAAATAGGCTGAGATGGTTTGGGCATGTGATGAGGCGAGAGGAAACGAATGCAGCTAGAGGGGTTATGAAGATGGACGTTGAAGGGAAAAGAGGAAAAGGAAGACCAAAAAAGAGATGGTTGGAGACTATGGAGAATGACATGAGGGCTGTCGGTGTGTGCAGAGGAGATGTGATTGACCGAGTGAAGTGGAGGTGTAGGACAAGGTTGGCTGACCCCAAATAGTTGGGAGGAAGGCGAGGCAGAAGAAGAAGAAGAAGATAAAATAATCTTTAGTATATATTTGAAGGGTTATGGATAAAAACGATAATAGTCAATACTCCTAAGCTGTTTAGTGTTGCAGTTTTAAAGTTTTAGAATTAAAAAAAATGATTTATAGTTTAAAAAAAGTATGTGTTATTATGCTTTACAGTTTATACAAATAGTAAAAATTAATAATATATGAATACAAAATAATAGTAATGAACGAATTAAATTAAATAGTTTTGATTTAATTGTTTTTAATAATATATATATATATATATATATATATATGTCGTTTTTTATCTGAATCTTAAAAATATACGTTTGTAGTGGCGTCAACTTTAAATAATGTACAAACAAATAAAATATATTATTTACTATTGTGTTAGTTATATAGTATTTGTAAATTTGTAATACATTAAAATAAAAAACAATATTATAATTACTAGTCCAAATAAAACAAATTTTTTTCCTGTAAATTGTAATCCGTAAATATATATTGATCGAAGTCTGAAACTATGAATCATTTATTAAAGGACAAATTTACTTTGTTCAAATTTCGTAAGGACATATTTACTTACGAAATTTGAATATAAAATCTGCGTTTGCATAACTTCCGATTCTATATAATATGCGTTGACCTTAAAAACAAACGTACGTAATATTATACGATAATATTTAATTCATTGAAATAAATTTGACAGTTAAGGCTATTTATTTTAATGTTACATGCTATTCTATTATCATATGCACAATTTAATTTTTATATTTTTTGTAACTATAAGTTACATAGGTATTAAAAATGTATAATATATATTATACTTTTTTATATTTATTATTTACATTAAATTTTTATACTGAATTTAGTAAGTAATGTGTATAAGTTAAATCCATTGCGGGGATTGTATACTATATTTTACTAATTTCATAATTGAAGAATACTTTAAAAGTAAATACATATTTTGAAGGGTATTTATAAAAAAAAAAAAAATGTATATATCTACGTCCACTAAAACTGGTAACTGAAAATACGCACTATAACCTTAGATAAAAATATAATTTAATCTATGATATAACCGCAGACATAATACATGTGAACTCTAAATAATATATATTTTGAACAAATTAATGATTACGCTATGACAAATAATGAGCAAAACTGACGTTTGAACTATTAGAAGTTAGATCACTTGTAAAATACTGTACAAATTCAGCATATTGTACTTTCAAAAATTTAATGATAAAAACCAAAACGATGTATTAATTTCTAATCAAATTTTTTAAAACATTTATCATTCAGTTTTATTAATCATAAAAAATGCAGTCATAAAGATTGCCGATGAGCTGTCACCGATTCTAAGAAAATGAGGTCGATGACTCAGCGTGTAATATGCACTGTACAGGCGTTCCCGGAGGATTTTTATTTGGGAGGAGCTTACAACACTCGCTGCAAATATTTCAAATACCTACTGTCCATATCATTTTCCTATCAAAACGTTAAAATGTGACTTATAATTTTTTCAGGATTTCGGGAGCGTTATCAAGCCGCATTATCAAGGAATACGCATACAAACACACGTAAACTTCAATAAATGTTATACGGAACACCGATTAGGGTAAAACCATGAACTGGGTTGTAACACACGGATTACGGCAGCGATCTATCAGGGCATGCCGTATCGGCAGGAACAAGTTGGATTTTCGTTTTTCTCAAACGTACATTTGTTGACGCGTAACACACGGTCACTTGAAAAGGCACGAAATACCCTTCGAAATGCGGCCGCGCGTGACGTGTCCTCTGCACGTACGGCAGTGACGAGTGCCAACTACAATATTATTAGATTTTTTTTTTGGGGGGGGGGATGAAATAAAAAAAATAGGAAAAAAAAGGACACCCGTTCGATTTGCGTGCCGTGGACTCGAGGCGGCGGCACAGACGAGTGGGTTGAACGTGCGTTTGGGGTACCCTCGACCCGTGTGCGTGCAGCTTGGGTGCACGTCGTATTCACCGACACACGAAGACGTGCGTGCGCGGTAAATGTAACATGGCAACGCGTTGATATTATTATGTATCAGTGTGTGTGCACGCGCTGTTGCGAGTGTACGCGCCTTACATGTTATTATGTACATGTACGGTATTACATTATGAATTAACTGTCCTGCGTGTTTCGTGATGGATAATGGACACGGGGGTGGTGGGGAAAAACAGATATAATTTTCCTCGAAATCGTTCCCACGGGTAGGAGTGAAGGAAAAAACAAAAAAAAATAAATAAATAAAGGACGTTGTTTACGCCGCTACGGCCGCCGCCGACCGGTTTGTCCTTGATGGGTAAAAAGTATCGTTCGCCTCGCCCGTAAAACCGCCGTTCCGCTCGCGACTGGGACAATGGAACGCGGCCCACAGTGCTGCCAACGGCCGCGACGTACGGCGCCGCGTGTGTGTGTTGCACTGCGCACCGCCCGTGTGATGCGTGCGATTCGTTCGCGTTTCATGCCAATCGCGAAGGAGATCCCCTCGACCCTGCGCGTCGCCGTTCGTGAAAATGTGTAGCAATGTTGTGTTTTTTTTTATTTTTTTATTCCCGTCCATCGGGTTTGATACTTTGATATTATCTCGTCCGACGCTATCATCATCACGGTAGTTTTTTCAACAATAAAATAATATTACGGTGTGATGTAATAAAATCCGATCCGCAGTAATAATTGTAATATTAATAATAATAATAATAATAATAATAATAATAATAATAATAATAATAATAATAATAATAATAGTAATTATAATAATAATAATAATAATAATTATTAACAGTTAATATTGTGGAACGTAATGAATTAACATTATACCTACATATTATTATATTGTGTTATAACGTGAAATGGAAAAATCGAAAAACGTAGGTGGTTTTAGTGTTATCGTGATATCGGACAATTATTGTTTATGACATCGATACTCGTACGTTGTTCGTTGTGGTGCGTTCACTTTTTTTTAAATTTTTTATTTCCTTGTAATTCATTGCGCTACCCGTACTTCGCCCTTCAAGGAAAATAATTCGAATCTAATTGGCGTGTTGTTGGGTCGATGAGGATTGCTGGCCGTGTGGAAATAGGACTGTCGCACGCAGATCGTTACGCCGTCAGCAAGTAATGTTAATGTATTATACGCACCTATTTCTTTTTTAGGAAATATTTTGTTGCCTCGGATATATCGATCGTTTCCGTTCTAATCGAAACGTGTTTTTAAACGACGTCAGCCGATTCAAAAATGTTTATCAAATATGTACATTTATTGCCATTATGTCGTAATATTATCCACAGGTTGTTATTCTTTGTGTGTACATGAGTCTACTTTAGATTGCCCATTTAATTGTTTTGATATCGCATTATTTACAAATAGGTGGATTTCGTTTTTGGTAATATACATACTTAAATTTGTACTATACCTATTAATAATTTTGTCAGTGCAATAGATAAAGTTAAAGATACATGTGAGTAACAATCGTATTTTACATATTATTATCAACAATTTCTTTAAAAATTATACTTGAATTTTGAGTATTTTTTTTTTATTTAATTGCATTACATTTTTGTCACCGCTTTATTGCTAGATACATTTTTTTAAGTGTCAGTTAAATGTATGTTGTTAATAAGAAAAAATAAAATCAGCTTGTAGGTTTGATTTAATAATTGTAGCAATCAAAGTTCATTCCTTTGGGTTTTTTCCTGTTATTTTAGTCATTAAATTAATTGATGTTTTCTAAATTAATTTTGTGAACTAATATAATTCTTTGCAATCATTCATGCTGCCCATTAGACAATATAATTATCTCATCAGCTGATTTTAACCTCAACGAGAACTTAAAAATCAATGTCTTTTGTCTATTAAATTTATTGGTTTATCAAAAGTAATTATTTTTTATACTTATACATAATATTTTGTTTAATGAATATAGTTCATTTTTTTCTTTAAATTTTAATGGTTTATAATTATTAATGTTCAAATGTTGTTTATAATTTTTTATATTTAAGTTTTTATCATGCCTTAATTATTTATATTTTTCATAAGTCTGTGATTGTTTAATCTATTTTCTTAATTACTTATTTAATTTCTAATCAAAAGCATTGTGTTAGTAATTGAATTTTGTGGAAAAACATGTTAAACAAAAGTAAGGTTCAGAGGCTCATGTGCATTATTTAATAAATTTTGTTTCAAAATATTTTTTTTTAAGAATAATTAATATATGCCTACCTATACTCAAAATTTTTAAATTAATATCTCTTATCTTTTTATGATATTAAGCAATTTTAGTTATATTTTAAATATGTGAAAGTCAATGTGGAGATTGACCTTTAATGTGATGTTATGTGATATTATTTTAGGGGGGCCAGTCTCATGTATGAAATTCATTAGTATATTCATATTTAACTTATGTATTATTAAGAGTATAGATAAGTAGTATATTTAATAAAAATGTAATATATTTTAAAAATTGTTCTTACTTATTATAATGTAGTAATTAAATGTAATTCAATATTAAGTTAAAAACTGAGATATTTTGAAACAATTTCTGTTTAAAATTTTGTGTAACAAAATATTTATTATTATGATGTGATATTTATTTATTATATTTTATTTTAGATATGAACGGTGGTGTTGAAATTGTGGTCACAGAAAAGTCTGGGGAAAAACGTTTGGTTACTGTCCAAGGAGCAACTGTTGAAGGATCAGATGACCGACGGTAAGAAAATGTTATAAAATGTTTTTTTAAATTATTTAAAAATTATTTTTTAAATATATTATACAATCCCCGCAATTGATTTAACTTATACACATCATTTACTAAATTCAGTATAAAAATTTAATGTAAATAATAAATATAAAAAAAGTATAATATATATGTATATATTATACATTTTTAATACCTATGTAACTTATAGTTACAAGAAATATAAAAATTAAATTAATTATTCAATATTTTTAAACAAAATTTTTATTTTTATAGTTATTTAATATTTTGTTATTGTATATATGACTCTCTAATAGAGAAGACAAAATGTTCATGGTTTTAGCACCTTTAAATATAAACAAAAAATAAATATAATCATAATGAGAAATTGTATAAAAATTATATTGTAATACAATATGGTAATAATGGTAATTTAATTTTGTTTTGGTAATACCCATGATACTAAGTTATGATAATCCCTCCAGCATAATATATTGATAATTTACAAGTAACTTAATATGTATCATTTTAATTAGTTTTTATTAATTATACTATAGATTAAAATTAAACTATTAAAAACATTTATTATAATAAACTGGATATTTTTTAAATTGTATTAAATCTGTTTTTACAAATATTTCCAATTTATTGATAATGCTACTAAACATCTTAATGAATATAATAACTACTTATATTTGTTTTTTTATTTTATGTTAATATTATTAATTATTTGTATATTTTTTTAGGGTCCATGAAAATATTGGATATGGAATATTTGTTCAAGGATTAAATGGGGTAAGCAGTTTAACTTAATGTTAGAAAATTCATTATTTTCTTTTAAATTTTAGTTTCTTTTACTTTTAAGTGCTTATAAAATCTTTTATTCATCAAATATATTTTAATTTGATAAATATTATAAAAATTATTTTGTCATATATTTTTGTAGGATTTAGCCCATTTATTGTTGGATCAAGAAGAAGTTGGTACTATGACTGTTGAACATTTGGCCAAAATAATTAATGGCCAACAAGAAATAAGTGTGGCTGGACAAATTCAAATAAATAACTTAAAAATTGAAAATGTGGATATATCTACTCAAGAAAATGGTGCAGCAGAAATTTATGTTGCTGAAGGTAAGGATTCAATGGCAATTGACATGGCTAACGAAGCTGTTGAAACTTGTCAAAGTCTTATGCGACCTGACCCAATGGACGAATTGCAATGTCAAAAATGTGGTAAAAGATTTGCAGACATAAATACCTTAAAATCTCATGATACAACTCACGAAGGTCATAACGTAGAATGTAAATTTTTATGTACGGTTTGTGGAGAAAAATTTGATAAGGCAAATGCATTGAGTGCACATTTGGTTCAACATCGTAATATCAAGTTACACCACTGTGAAGTTTGTGGATTAGTATTTTCTGATGACCAAGCATTAAAAGAACACTCTCAAATACACTCTCGCCAGAAATTACACCCTTGTCAAAAGTAAGGTTTTATTTAGTAATACTTTATTTGTATGGTTTGAATTATTTATTTATTCTATTTATATTTTTTTAGATGTGATAAGAAATTTCCTTCAAGTTATAGATTATTTCGTCATATGACTGTTCATACAGAAAATCCTCCATTTGTTTGTGATCAGTGTGGTGTGACTGTGGCAAATAAAAGTGATTTAAAACTTCACATCATGAAACACACTGGTAGTGCTGTATATACTTGTACAGAGTGTGACAAAAGCTTTCTTAAGCCATCTTGTTTGCAACGTCATTCAAGTGTTCATACTGGTGAACGACCATTGCATTGTAAGACATGTAATATGACATTTACTTATTCTAGTAATTTATGTGGACATTTAATAGCTAGTTCTAAAGCTAAGCCACATCCATGTACTATGTGTGAAAAATCATTTAGACGTCCATCTGATTTAGAACGTCACATGATGATACACACTGGTGAACGTCCATTTGTTTGTCAAGTATGTTCTATGTCATTTATTACAAACTATAATTTGAAAGTGCATTCAATGATCCACAATGGTGGTTTGCCTTATCCATGTACATCATGTGATAAGGCGTTTAGCAAACCTTCGGAATTGCAAAGACATAAATTGGTACATTCGAGAGAAAAACCATTTTCATGTGTCAAATGTGAAGCAACATTCACAAATCAAAGTAATCTTAAAGCTCATATGATAACACACACAGGACGAAAACCATTTCCCTGCCGTATTTGCAATAAGGGATTTACTCGTCCATCAGATGTTAAGCGTCATATGCTTACACATACTGGTTGCCGTCCATTTGCATGTGATGTATGTGGTTTGGCTTTTGCTGACTCATCCAATCTAAAAAAACATTCATTAACCCATTCAAAAGATGATCAAAAACTCGCTTTGCAACATCAGTGTCCATCATGTTGTATATCTTTTTTTTCATATGAGCAGCTCAATGAACACATGATCTCTGGAAATTGTACCAACAACAGTGGTCAAGCAGAACCCAAGTATTCATGTAAAGAATGTGGTGCTACGTTCAATCATGCATTACATTTACAGGAGCATGCTATCATGCATTCCAATCATCGGTCTGTGCACAGATGTGATGTGTGCAATAAAACTTTCATTCAAGAATCATTTTTGATTGCTCATAAAGCTTCTCATACAGAGTCTCGACCCCATCGATGTGACATTTGTTTAAAGAGGTTTAAAAGCACATCTCATTTGAAAAATCATGTTATGATTCATTCAGGTGTCAAGCCCTTTGAGTGTACTGTTTGTAACAAGTCATTTTTAAAATTAGCTTCGTTGAGACGACATTACGCTACTCACGATCGAGTAAATTTCTCATCCGCTGTTTGCCACCAGTGTGGAAAATCATTTTTGAATCAAGAATACTTGAAAAAACATAGTGTAGTGCATACTGATGCATAATATATTTATAAATCAATATATATTAAAAAAAAAATATATATCTAGTTTTTATCATTATTGAATTTTGGTTTGTACATTTTTGTAAATATAGAAAAAATTTATTTTTAATAATTCTAAGACAAATATCATTTATTCTTTATTGCTTTTATAGTTTCAATATAATTGTATTGTTGATTTTAAATCTAAAAACTTATCGAACACTATTATATAATATTTTAGTTCTTATGCAATTGTAATAAACAGTGATTTTACAATAAGGAAATTACATATTTTTCAATTTTAACATTCGATATTCAAATGTTGTATGAATAATATTGTACATTGTAAATAAAATTAATGAATCAGTAAAGATTATAATTTACTGAATCGCCACAAGTTCTCATTATGTATTTTTTTTAAATAAAATAGGCTGTAAATTATTTACACCTTATGTAATTCATAACATTGTTTTATTTGAAATTAATAACTATTTTTATTTTTAGTATTAACTTTATATACTAATTTAATTTTAATATTTTAATTTTAGCTTTTATAGAATATAAAAATAACAGACTTAATGATGACTGCACATATCTTTTGTTCTTCCCATAGTTAAATTATGTAAAATCACTAATTAGAATTTATAATACTCTACGACTAATGGTAGTGCTCAGTATATTCAGTTTATAATTTTGGACTTTCAATATTAATTTCATTTTTATAGTCCGGATCTTAAATCAAGGTAAATATATATGTTTATGTGCAACTTATTTTAGTATCTGAATTGTAAATAATATGCTAAGCAATATATAATTTTTCTTTTTTAATTAATAGGAAACTATGTATATAAATTAACAAATAACATTTGTATGCCAGTCATACATACTATATATATATATATATATATATATATATATAATACAATATATATAGCCTTGTATTTTAGTTTTTGTTGTAATATATAAAAACTTATTTTTTAGCATATGTCATATTTTGATTAGAACTATACAAATTTATATTTTTAAATTAATTTTCATTTACAACTTCAAGGATATATTTAT
Organism: Sipha maydis; assembly: GCA_034509805.1. NCBI lineage: Eukaryota > Metazoa > Arthropoda > Insecta > Hemiptera > Aphididae > Sipha > Sipha maydis. The sequence goes on along the minus strand of JASXSY010003114.1, from coordinate 18,209 downwards.
GTTAAAAAATAAAAAAAATAAATAAATATATATTTACAGGAAAAAGTTCTGCAATGCAATGGATATATATATAAAACATGTACCAATGATCACAAGAAAAGTTATTTTGATTCGTGTATAATTTATAAATTGTTTACACACTATATCGTAATGCATCGGTATTAATTTAAATAAAAAAATGCACGCTAAACACTTGCGAGTTTCTAGTTTAAATGTCATTGTATTATTTTATTTTTTTTATTTACCATTCAGTCATGAAATTTATTTTAATTTTCATGGTTGAGGTTATATTAAATCAAAAAATAATTGCTTATAAACCCAGATTTCCTTGTTTGCGGCGAAGTGTTGGGGTGCCAGGTTCCCATTTACCTGGAGTGATGATTTCAACTCTGGAAAAATGTAATTTGAATTATAAAAAACTGTCGCATGGTAAATGAATAATAATATGATTACTTTCTGATGCTAGCCAATTGTTTACGTTCTTCTTCAAGCTTCCGTGCCTTCATTTCCTCTTGGGCTATTCTCATGGAGCCCTCCATTTCTTGCAACGTTTCCAAGGTTTGTCGTTTGGCTGATCCTGATTTACCAGTCTCCTTCACAGTGAAGAACATAGGGCCTAATTCGGCTAACCAGTGACCGTCCACAGCTGTCACCGTTTGCATGTATTCCTATTAAGTTATGATAATTATAAACTTAATATAATTGATTAAATATAGTTTTAAACTTGTATAAATGTAATCAAAACCATTCAACAAAAAGTTGATAACAGACTTTATGACTGTTATAAGAATAAAAAAAATGTATTCTATCATTTAATGATGCTTCAGCATAAATTGAAAAACAACATTATTAGATCAAAGAGTGAAAACCAGAGTTAATGAACAAAATTACTCGTACAATTATATATATTTTATTAATATTTACCTTTGATGTCATTATAAGTTCATGATAAACAACATAGTCAGGTGTAAAGCCCATGCCAAATAAAGCTGATGTAGGATGTAAATGACAAGGCATACCGGTACGACAGTTTACATATTCTCCAATACCTTTCAACCTCGCTGCTTGGTGGAAATATGCTGAAGAAATTAATTAAATTAACAAATATATACATAATACAATTGTGAAATTTTTCTTTTTCTCATCACTTACCTGAACAAATACATTTACGTATAATATCCCAATCTGTACCGCAAGATATGATTTCTATTTTTTGTTGAACCATAATATCTTTAAGTTGTTGTCTGACTTCACGAACCTTACGCATAGCTTTTATGTGTATGAAATGTTCATTACACCATGATGCCGAGTAACTATAAGTATTTCGACATAAAATAATTGCATATTTAATCAATAATTTATCATTACAACTCACTTATTTTGCTTCCATTGATTATAAACGTTTAACATTGTTAAATGATCTGATTCAGGAACTTGGAATTTTTCTCGAACACTATCCGAGTCTTCTTCACGGCCTTTAGGTCGGTAGAAAATAGAGGGTACAGATAACATGGAAACTGCAAAATAAACATTAAAATTAATTTGATGCCTAGGACATAAATTACACTATAAAATAATGCACTCTGGTAACAATTTATTACCAATGATAAGTACATCTGCTGTACACTTCATTGCAGCCGACACAATTAACATTTTACACTGAGGAGGATCTAATGGAAATTCAGCCATTTGACGTCCAAGGGATGTCAATTCTCCAGTATTGTCAAGAGCACCAAGTACCCATAGCTGGTATAAAGAATTTAATATATTATCCTGAAAAAAAAATAATTATTTTAAAATATAAAAAAAAACACAATTTGATTATATAATTTTCAAAAACATTGTAGAAAGTAATACTTGTGGAGGAGGATCCATAAAATGGAATTGAAGTAAATCTTGTACTCCCAATGATTTTAATAGCAAAACAGTGTTAGCTAAATTGGTCCTCTGAATTTCAGGAACCGTGCCCATAAGCAAATCATCTTTGTATTGTCTCTCAGTGTATAGTCTTAAATTTTAAATACATTTTTTTATAGCAATTATTAATTTCAAATATTCATACATGACAATTTAAACTAGAATAATATCAACTATGAGACTCAATATACCTGAAACATTGACCAGGACCAGTACGACCGGCTCTACCACTTCTTTGGTTAGCATTGGCTTGACTGATTGGATAGATTTGCAATGCATCCATACCAATTCGAGGATTGTAAACTTTCATTTTACAATACCCAGTATCAACAACAAATTTTATTCCATCGACTGTAATAAAAAATATGTGTATTAGAGCTTTTAATACACAAGTCATGGAATTCACAATTCACAGGTCACATGAAATACGTTCTTATCCAAAATATAAATCAATTTTTATAATGAAAATTAGTAATTTTGTGCAAGTATTTGAAGTTTTGATAAAGTATTATTTGTACATAATTAAGATAAGGTTATGCGTTTTTATTTTGGATCTAATGTCTGACATGTAATTTCTCATGAAACATTCAAGTTGATACTTAATGATATGCCTAAATTATCGTTAATAAGTACATTAATTATTTAATAAAAATGAAATTATTAGTCAGCATACATTTTATAGATATATACACAGTGGTATAAAATCATTAATTACCTGTTAATGAAGTTTCTGCAATATTTGTAGCGACAACACACTTTCTTAATCCATCACTTGATTTTTGAAAAATTTTAGCTTGTAAATCTGAAGGTAATTGAGAATAAATTGGAAGCACTAATAACTGTGGGGCATCAGCTATTTCATTTAATCTTTCTGCTAGAGTTTCACATGTAACTTCAATGTCCTCTTGACCAGGCATGAATATTAAGATATCACCTAATAAATATGAACAATAGTTATTGCGAGTTTTAAATATTTATTTAACTAGAAAATATTGAGAAAAAAAAAAAATCGTTTAATTTACCTTCATGAGGTTGTAAATGTATTTGTAATGCCTGTTTTACAGCAGCTTCGACATAATCTTCACATGGATTTTTGCTGAACATTACTTCAACAGGGAAAGTTCGACCAGGAATGTTGAATGTTGGAACATTACCAAAAAACAGAGAGAACTTGGAAGCGTCCATAGTGGCTGATGTTACAATTAATTTGAGATCAGTACGTCTAGTTACTACCTGGTTAATGTTAATATTATAATGGTTTAAAAAACTCTATGGTGAATTTGGAAATTTAAATTTATTATATTTTTACTTCTCTTAGTAACCCAAATAGAACATCTGTATTCAATGATCTTTCATGAGCTTCATCCATTATAACAGCACTATAATTGTCTAGATCTGGATCTCTCAATGATTCTCGAAGTAAAATACCATCAGTCATATATTTTATAACAGTTTTCTATAAAAGTTAAGTCAAAATGTATACAATTATTTACATTTAATATATTATATTAAAAATAATTTTTTATTTAAAATATTCATTGTTGTACTGACTTCAGAAGTGCAGTCTTCAAAACGAATAGCATATCCCACTTCTTCTCCAAGTTTGGTGTTCATTTCATCTGAAACACGTTTGGCCACTGACATAGCAGCAACTCTTCTGGGTTGAGTACAGCCAATCATACCAAACTTGCTATATCCTTCTTCATGAAGGTACTGGGTTAGTTGAGTTGTTTTACCACTACCTGTTTCACCAATTACAATAACAATGTTGTTCTCTCGGATGACATTTAATAATTCTTGTCTGGCTGCAAACACAGGCAAGTACTGCCGTTGCTGTAAATATGATTTTTTCCTAGCGAAATCACTACTGGCTTCTGGAGTGTTTTTAATATGTTCAGCAAACTGCTGGTCAGTTTTATAATCTGTTTCTCCATCTTCATCGATCCGTTCATCTTTATCATCTTCTTTTTTTTTGACCCCCATTATATTTCCTATAGCAGTTCCTGCTACTTCCCAATGTTTCTTTTGTGCTCGTTTTCTTTCTTTTTGTTCTCGAAAAGTTCGTACCAGCATCGAACCTTTTCTAGCAACTATGGCTATATCTGAAGTTGGATCTTTAACTGGTATAACAGGCTCTGGCTGTTTTGTGAACACAATACGGCCGTCCAAAAAGGGCGGTACAATATTGTGTACTAAGAGATGAACTCTAGCTTCATTATCTTCATCAAAGTCTTCATCCAAGTCAACAGATACAACCACACCACTAGTTAACATACGATTACGTTCCCACAATTCGTTATCCTGGAGTAAATAATAAATCAATATCAACATTTTTTTAATAAATATGTTACATACTTTATTAATTTGCCTTTGTTGTGCAGACATTCGTTTCTTTTTACTCTGGGCCAATTGTTGTTCTTTTTTTTTAGCATATGATTCACTGACATCACTGAATGGATTATTAGTTTCATCAACACCTTCATCTAAATTATACCATTGCCTGTCTAATCGATTTTGAGCTTCTTCCCATTCATCACGATCAGTTTCACTATTCCATAAAAAGTCGTTTTCTACAAAATAAAATCAAATGTATTCATTAATTCATTTATTTCGTACTACCAATGATAATAACAATATAACAATTATATAATTTTTATAATCTACAAATTGTATAATATAGAATCAATTAAACATTGTACCTTTTCCTGGTTTGGGTGTAGCTCCAGAAGCGCGATGGCTATCCCATTTGTTGTACTTATAGGCTGGTGTAAATCTAGGAGTTCTTGTAGGATCATCATCAATACTTCTTTTAGGTGTTGGCATGTCCCAAGTAGATGATTTATACAGAGACATATGATCATCTTCATCCCAAGCAGTTCTAAATATGAGAAATTAAAACTTTTTGTAGCATATGAAACAAACAACTACAATTTTTAGTATTGAGAGCAAAGAAATAAAAATATTTTCATCAATACAGTAAACAGCCTTTATCCTTCTTCTCCTTCACCTTTCATTAGACTATTTGGGGTCAGTCATCTTTATCCTAAACAACCACTCGTCTTGATTTTCTACATTTCTACATCACATACCGGCAGCACTCATATCATTCTTAATCACATCCAACCATCTCTTTTTTGGTCTTCCTCTTCCTCCTTCAAAGTTCATTTTCGTAACCACTCTTTTTTTATTACAGTCATGAGTATAAAAATAAAATAATGTTTCTTTTTATAAATTATACTTTACTTAATACTTGTTTTAAGTTATACGGACATGTGTTTATGGTTATTTAACTGTTATTTTTTCAAGAGTTGTATGGAAAAAATTAGTAATTGTTTTAATATTAATAACAAAACATATAAAAAAAAAAAGCCCAGAAAGAAAGAAGAAGAAAGAACAAAACATATATAATAATAGATAATAAAAATAAAAAACAAAAATGCTACTCTAACCAATTAAACTTAATCTAAAATTACAAATAATTTATTATTAATAGAAATTCAAATGTTAGCAGTAATAAGAATTACATACATTGTGAATTCTTTAAGTGTATATGAGTACATAATATTAGATATATGGTACCTAATACATTTTATACATGAATATTGTAGTAAATAAATCTGTAATATAAGACTAACCTTGACGGTGTATCTCTAACTCTGACATTAGGAGTTAAAGGTTCATCTCTACGTCTAATTGATGGTGTTCTACTTGATCGATGATCATGGTGACTTCTAGAATGGTTTTTATATGGTTCATTTCGCCGATTCCTCTTATCATTTCTATCAGCTAGAAAAAAAAAAAAAAAATTGGTATTAACTTACTAAATGTATAAAATAATATACTCATATTACTTACAACTCCTTCTCTCACGGTGACGATCTCGTTTATTTTTTGAATCTGAAGTAGAATAATGTACACCACGATTATGAGGTTTCTTTAATCTTTCAAGCTTTTCAATAGCTTGTTTTGATAATCCTCCAGTATACGTTGGAGTTTCTTCATGAGCAGATCGATAATGTCTATACAATTTAAATTATTTGAAATCAATATTAAAAACTAACTATTAAGTCAAATAAGTAGTACCGGTTTTTGCTTTTGTGTTTTGAATTATCATCTGAAGAAATATCTTCAACATTTTGTCCTTCATCATCAATGTCTGCAAATGATTGTAATTTTGACTTTTTGTTTTTTTCTTCTTCTCGATCCAACCGTTTTTGAACTATAAATCCCAGAATTCAATAAGCTTTTTTAGCAAATAGTTTATAATAATCGATAAAACAAAACAATTACTTGCTAACTTGTCTAACCCTAGTAATGAACCCTTAGGTAAATCAGGTACTTTAAATTGAAACTGTTCTGCAGGTTTTGGCTTTTTTTTAATGATCAAGCCACCTTCTGTGTGATTGTAACCGGACAATTTGTGTACACCGTCTTCATCATCAGACATTTCAAATTAATTTAATACAATTTAAAAATGACCAATTACTTTCTTTTCCAAAGTGTTTCCCAATGTTTTTCAATTTAAAAAGAAAACCAACGAAATAATGTGAAACGAAATTATTATCAGACCTTATCAATTTAAATAATATTTTGGAATCGTGATTTTTGACAAAGACTAGACTTATTTTTATTCTCCCTGTATCGGGCTCTTGATATAAATCACGGCTATTTTACATTTAGCACTATTATCACATTCCCTCCATTAATTAAAAATCTATCGGATGCTTAATGTTTTGATTTCCTTCAAAATATTAAAATATTTAGTTCGATCATTTTATTTCATATTTAATATCATAACCCAGTGGAGGAACTATGATCCCCGCCCCACAAGCTGTATTCAAATATATACTCCTTTTTTAAAATCCTGGCTACACGCCTTAATTTCTATGGTAAAATTTATATTTTTCTATTCTACTATACGTAAATAGTATCGCTTGTAATTAAATAATTCGCTAAATGGTAGTAAGCTGGTTTGCCGTCTCTCTCTGCTTATTTCAGACATCTTAAGCTTCTACATGGTATATCTTATTAATACTTAAATAACAACCGAACGAGTCATTGATTTGGTTTATCATGGTGAATATAATCGATCTAAATCCCTAAATTCCTAATTACCAGGGAATCATGGTAGGTATGAGCCAAAAGGATAGCTACGTCGGCGACGAAGCGCAGTCCATGAGGGGTGTGCTCACAATTAAATACCCCATCGAGCATGTAATCGTCTCTAACTAGGATGACATTGAAAAGGTGTGGCACCACACATTCTACAACGAGATTCGAGAGGCATCTGAAGAACACCCCGTTTTTCCGACCGAAGCGTCGCTAACTCGAAAGACCAAGGAGATTGGTCACGATTTAATATTATGGATTTTTTCTATTTTCAAACCATTACGAATATATTCTCGTAAAGTGACATAATGAACCAGATACAAATTTTTTTATATAAATGTAATGTTAATTTAAGTACACAATTTGTTTTCATTTTAGTAGGTTTATCATACATTAATGGTGTTAAAGAAATTTTTGAAAAAAACAATGTGAAAACAAAAGAATAAATGTTACAATTATATAAATCAAAGAAAATAAGCGTAGAAGATAAAAATAACAGAGAAAAATTTTTTTTGGAAAATATATTGTTTTTCCTAAGAGAAAAAAAATTAATCCAAATAAAATATGAAAAAATGAGAAATATGATAAATTAAAAAAAAAATTAACTAGATCAATTTTCTAAAAAATTATCCAGAAAAGATATCGAAGAAATCAACTATAACATAGAAAAAGTTAATTTAATTTATAAAAGTACCATTGAACATTTGAATAACGGATATAATAAAACATTTAATTGTTTTTGAGTAAAGATAAATATGAATATAAATATAGATATATATAGATATATATGAACATTTTTTTTATCAAATATTTAATATTTAATAAATGGAAAACTTTTTAAAAAAGTAAATCCTTTTCTTTATGAAAAATATAACAACGAAAAATCTTTGTTTCCTTCACCTTTTAGGTTTAATTGTTAGAATTTGGTATTTGGATTCATAAAGATGGCAATACATAGAGAGAAACTTATGCAATTGGAAGAAATTCATTAAAATTTGATAATGACGATGTCATAAACAAAAAACAATACAAAGAAATAGAAGGATTATGGAATTTGTTAACAAAAGATGTATTATAATATAAATATAACAAACTTATAGTTTTATATTGTGAAGATTTTAAAAAATATAAAGAAGTATTAATAGAAACAGATTCAATACATCATAAAAATGATTAAAAAAAAGTGGGATATCCTAAATCATCCGGTTCTGCTAAATTTAATAGTTTGGCATGAAGTTAGTCATTCACAAAAATCATCGGAACATGTTGGAGAAGGTTTAAAATATTAAACAAAAATCCTGTAAAACATGTTTATATTAAAATTGTACACGATTTATTAACTCAATTGATTTCCATTGTTATTGAAGAAAATGTAAGAAATAATAATTTTCACAATGAAAAATTAAGCGTTTTAACTTTTTTAAATAAGGAAATGGAAAAATTGATTGATACTCGTACTCCAAAAAGCCCAGAATATTTTTTAGATTTTGTGAGAAGTATTCCTAAAAAAGTAATAAAAGGATGTAGACTTGTTAAAAATATTTTAAACGGTAATCATATGTCTGAAATACATGCCTGGTTAAAATTATTTAGGACCTTATACAAAATTAGAAAATAAAAATAAATCAATCAATAAACTAGATGAAGCAGCGAAATAACATGATTTTTAAATTAAAAAAAACATACTTAAAAAACATAACAAAGATATTAAATTAAGACATATAGCTGATTTGATTTTACCATACAAAGCGTGGAGTAGAGTTTTAGATCCTAATGCTTCTTAAGAATATTAGGAATGGGTTTAATTTAAATACATATATATTATAAAATAAACTAAACTTCATATAACTAAAGAACAATTAAAAAAAATTAAACTATCTTTAGAAAAAAAAAAATCCTGTCAAAATTCAGTTAAAGTGATGAAATAGACAAAGGGACATATTTTAATTTACCTAGACTAGAATACTAGGCTAAAATGAAAAAAGCTAAAAATAATTAAAGGATGTAGACTAAAGTTGGAAAGCAATGTAAATAAAAAAAGATTTTTACCTCTATTATTGGTAGGTGTAGGAACAACTGCTACTGTAGCAGAAGCTTATAATAATTATAGGCATACAAAATTTGAAGAAAAAGAATGAGAACTACATGTACATCTAGAAATGGAAAGAATTGCACAAAATAATCACAAAATTAGTTTTAAGTGAAATTTATCATAACTACGCTAGAAATACTACATATATATCACTTACATAATAGACACGATAGACACTTAATTGTAGACACCTTCAAGTTTATACGTACATACGTGTTTAATTTTTCGTCAGTATTTATTAGTTCTCAAGATTTTTTTTTTACAAAATTAGTTATTCGCATAACTATTATGGTTGGGAACTGCTGTGCTAGGTGGTATGAATGGTATTTGGTGGTGGGTGGTATGAAGGTAGATGATAGGTGTTATGTAAAGGGTTTGGAGAGATCCTTGATTGAAAATAATTTGATTCCAATAAACGCTTTTAAATTTCGCTTTCAATTTTTGATAGTCCATCACATTCTTAGTATTTGTTATATGTTTAATAACTTCATAATTATGCTTATACAATATGATTTCCCCCTTATGAATATTAATATCCAATTTTAATATTTGAAACTTACGTTTGAGTTTAAATAAATTGGAGAGTTAACTCGCTTTAATTGATTCTTGTTCGTAAAATATACAAATATTGTATAATTGAAATTTTAAATACACAATTTTCAAGTTGTTCGGGCAATAGCTCTCGTTTGTAAAAACATGAAAATCAAACACAACAATAAATATTATATACAATTTTAGTTCATTTTTAGTTATGCAAATGATGTCAATAAATATTCTGATTTTTTTTAGATTCTGAACGGAGTGATGGAATCTATTGGTTTTACAATGATGTGTGTTTTTTTTTTTATTTTTGTGTCTGACACCTCTTTTGGCTGTAAAAATGCTTCGATTTGCTTAAGCAGCAACTTTTCTGAAAGGAAAGTGAATGTAGATGGTACTTTGGTGAGTCAAAAATCCAACTTTTTCAATACTTTTTAAAAAAATCGAAAAAAAACGATAAAAAAATTACGAAAAACGGGAAATTTTACGCAAAATCACGTTTTTACAAATTACATTTTTTTTAAATGCTCTAACTCAAAAACCAAAATTCGCAACAACTTGAAATATTCACCAAATCTTTATATTGGCATTATCTATAAATGGTTAAGTTTTCAAAGTATTTTGACTTATTTATAGACAATTTAAATTTTCGATTTTTGTAAAATTTTTGTTTTTAAACATCTATAAAATTTAATTGGCAGACCGAAAACTCTTGAAAATTTAATATAAGGTTTATAATAAGTTAAACTTATCGTAACTAATAAATATCGGTGATCGGTTTACTCAAATTTTTTTTATAAGCCCTTAAAGCTCAAATTTGTATAAAATGTGTAAAAATCACGATCATTTGCAGGTTATTTTATAGATAAAAATGCATACAATTTTTTTCTGTTCATACTTAAGGTTAAAAATTTTAACACTAGGCTATCTATAAGCTACTCTTCAAAAATCTTTAAAAAAATTTCTACCGGACTTAGAGGAAAAAATTTTATGACTGTTTGAAATTTAAACATTTACGAAATTGCATAAAATAGCGATTTATTCTCAAACGATTTTAAATATTTATTATAATTCAAAAAGTATAAGTCGCAGATTTTTGAAATTTCTATCAGCTGTTAAGATTGGTATTTCCTTTACGTCATATTTTTTCAAAATATTATATTGATTTTATGCCACTTATAGGCATTTAAAATATTCGATTTTTTTACATTTTATTTTTTATAATCGGTGATACAAGTGTTACTTTTTTGATATTGTAGAAATAAGAAAACAAAATTGAATTACATTTTTAATACTATTTTTCAATTATATGCTTTAAATATGTTTATAAAATATGTTAAATACATTTATTTTGATTTTTTTTCGGTGATAAAAAAAATTTGGCTCGTTCAAAATACTTGGAAATTTAACAGAAGATTCCACAGAAGTAGTGCTTATTGTCATTCAAAAATTATTAAAATCTATAGGCACAATTTTTTTTATAAGCGTTTGAACAGCAAATATTGACATAAAATTACATGTAAAATATAATATAATGTATAATATTCTAGACTGACAAACTATGTCGCTGTATGCAACTGCCAACCCATCCTAATTGAAAAATATATTTATCGTTTCAAAATAAAATATACTTTTTACAATATTTATAAATATCAATGTATTATATCCTAGACAAACATATTTACTCCGATCAGAATCGTTATTCATATATAATGATATCTATCATTGTATTCAAATTTAACAAATCCATTGTAATAATGACCTATCCTATAAACGAGGTGCACTCCACCCCCAACTGAACAGCAGAGCGAGGCCCATCCGGTTATTTTTTACCTATAAGTATTTGTTACTTTTTAAACTTCACTTTGGCAGTTCGATGATAGCATTTTTTAACTTTTCTATTATAGCAATATGGTTTTTTACATATTATTCTAGATTTTCTGAAAAATTAGTCATGTTTATCACATATTTTTGACAATTTATAATTTTTTATATTAATTTTTAACTCTTAACTGTCTAAAATAGCAAAGTCTACACCATACTTTACTATTCATATGCAGTTTCTTATTAGTTAAATATTTATAGCCATCATACATCTTGGTGTATTCAAATAATTAAAAAACCGTGAACTCAAAAGATCTAGTTTATTATCAGTCGGATCCATTATAGTATAAACAAACTGATAGTCAACTAATGATGAATTATTTATATTGCCCAACATTTTAGACTTAAAATAAAAAAATTAAAATTAAATTAGTGCAATTTAAAACAAATATTTAAAAGTAGTACTTGTAAATAATTAATGTAATTTTATATTTAACTTGGATTAAAATTGATTTAATTGTTCCTTATATCAGTATCATCATATATCAGTATTTATCAACGTATTTAAGATCTTATTTAAATCAATAGATATAATAGCATAATTAATCAATTAATACTAAATGAATTTAATATATTATTTATTAAATAATATATTATTTAATTATTAATACTTAATTTTTACTTCCTACTTTATCTTCAAAACCAATTCCCTTCATTTTTATAATTATTGGTATATTGATTTGATAATTTCATCTTATATGATGACACGTGTCCCTAAAATCAGTTATTCTAATTTATTATTTATTTTCTGCTGAAAAAGTAATTTTTACTTTTGTGAAATATACTTAAAGCTTGTGCTTATGAAGTTTCCCTTACGGCTCAATTTTAATACATTACGACAGCTGTTGTCAATTTCTGTGGTTATCAACTCTCCAGTTTGTCAATGACTGCAATTCACCCTTATGATTTCCTTTCACATATCGCCGTCAACAAACTCGTAAACGTTATATGTACCATCATTTCAAAATGTAATACAAAGTCTTTTCCAAGAAAATATCTTAATGACTCTCACATCGTGGTCTAATAGTACGGTTTTCAATCTTAATACTTTTTTCTATAAATCAAATATATGTCCAAAGTCACTGCATAAATAATAAAAATATCAAAAATACCAACATACTGCATTCAACATACCTCAACAATGTTTACAGTCTTCAGATGAATATGAAAAGACATACAAAGTTAAAAATGCATAGTGATATAGTAAAATATACACAGTACATATTAATACAGTTATAACTACCTATATTGATTGTACCGGGTATATCAAATGAAATCCATTTAAAAATTGATATGTAATTATACTGTGTGTTTAGTGATTTAAAAAAAATACCGACATTTTTATTAAATATCATTACATTGTTGTCAACAGTTTCGGTGATTTTTTGATGTTTTCTGAACAATTTATATGTATTTCAAACTATTGTTCCTCCTCACTAATCGTCCAGCTATAAATAGCGAGAATAGGTTATCGTATCATCCTCAACTTATTTTTTCCGCGATCTCGCTAATCTAACATATCACCTCTCACACTAGTTGTCTTATCTCTAACGATGATCAATTGTCATCAAGTTTGGTTGGTCTTCCTTCGATTTCCTTTCCGCCCACCATAACTTCTATGGCCGCTCTTAGTGTTTTTTTAAAAATCTCTCCTCTTCTTGATTTCATCCCGCCAAAGTTATTCGGTGTATAGTTCAAAGATGCGTACAACAATGTTACGGTTGTTGTTTATGTACAATATTTGATTGCAAGAATTATATCGCTAAAATTGCTGTACATATAATAATGGAATGGTGTCAAAATTGAAGAAAAATAATAATAATAGTATAACTTAAATGAATGAAAAGGGTTTTTACACAAATTTTAACGATGTATTGAAAAAACTATAGTTTTTTTACTATAAATAATAATATGTATATAGTACACGTTACAAGTTAGGTGACCACGAAAGTGCCGAGGTTTGTGGTATGGACACTTTTTGTTAGTTCCATAGAATGAACAAGTGAATAAATTACACGTACTGCCTAAATTTTTGGGGTAATCGATTTTTAATTCAGGAGAAATTAAAAAAATGTTTGCATACAATAATTTTTGAGTTCTCTTATAATTTTATGGAAATATAATGGTATAGAATATGTAGTTAATAAGTTATATTTCTTAACGGTGCCACATGCCAGACGCCTAAGTAGTTATACGATTGTATATTCGATTCTAAATCTTAGTACAAAATAGTCATTAATTATCTATGTTATAATGGTTATAATTGGTAGGTGGTTACTATTGTTGGAATTTGGAATAATATCAAAAATAATTTTGAACAGATGATAAAACTCTACAAATAAGTAGTACAAAAAAATCTAGCTAAGATAATGATTAGTAACTATATATTTATATTATGTTATAATGTAGTGAGTATTTTAGTACCGATTGCAAGAATGCAGATTAAAATATGTAAAATAGATAGTAAATAGTAAATACTACATTGCAAAGGTAAGTATTGTATTTTTATTTTTTACTTATACTAGATTTAAAAAACATGGTGCTCGTCATAAATTTCTAAAATAAAATATTTAAAGAAAAGAAATTTTAAATTATTTTGAGTACAATTATTTTTATTGATTTGTGAATTTTTTCAATATCATATATTCCAAAAATAATATAATAATAATAATAAAACAAAATATTTAATATTAAACTTATTTTTAATATGAAATTCGTGATTATATTTTATTTACTAATAATGAAAAGTCAAGTTAGGTTGGGATTTCGATGTTTCATTTCTTAAAATTCAATAAAGATGCACACCAGTTACGATGCATGAACTGATTTTGTACATATGATTCATAAAAATATTCATTTACATATTGAATACATGGAATCAAATAGAGTTACAATTTTGATCACAATATCTTTTAAAGCAAAAAAATCTTCTTAAGGAAATTTTTAATATAATTTTTAAATATAATTTTGATTCATTTTTTGAAATTTATCATTATAAAACGAAATCATTTTTAATTCAATTAGTTCAAATAGAAAATAAATATTGACATTATTTTCTTAAATATTAAATTAATTTTCAAATAATCTTAAAGATTTTTAATGTAATTATTAACTCCTAAAAATAATTTTGCAATTTATTTTTAAGATTTCCATAAATCATTTAGTTGAATCGAGTTTGATTCTTATTACTTTGTAAGTTTAAAAATGTCTGAAGTCACAATACTCGGTCTGATTTTTGTCCAATATAGTAGTAATTATTCGTATTTTTATATAAATTGGCGCTCGTTCAATGATAATTGTCCTGAAACAAACATGTAACTGAAGTGGCCCGTCGTAAGCATCATTGACTTATAGTGATATATTACAAAATCAACTATACTGAATTATATTCAAAAAAACTAATCTCGAAGCACATAAGGTTAATAATTAAAAAATATTTTTACTATATGAAGAATGGTGTTATAAGAATAAAATGTCAGAAAATTCAAGGGTACAATTCGATCTAAATTATAGTAACTATTTTAATTCAAAATAAATAATTTTGTATGTGTAGACTTTAAGGAAAGTTCAAGTTAGGTAAAAGTAAATATGTAGAAGTGTAGAACAATGTAGTGTGGGACATTTCATTTTCAAATATATTAATATCATCAAACTTAAATTTTTAATAAAATTATTTTTTTGAATGTTTAAAGTTAAAACCGAATAATATAATACCAAAAAACTGATTTGTTTATAAATACTGTTATATATACTAAAATTTTAATAAAAATATAATTATTTTGGTAAAATTGTAATATTTTTGAGTTTTGACGTAAAAAAATTACTTCTTGGTAGTGTATATGTTGCGGTTAATGGTAACATTAGGATACTGTACATAGATACATATACTACATAAAAATACTATACTTACCTAGATCACCAAACCTATTTATTTTTCACGTTATCGTCGAAATAAATTATAATAAGATTAGCTATTAACTCTGACCGTCCGACGCTTTATTATTGCGATGCTACACAGAATGCTAACAAAAATTCTTATTTCATTTTTTTTTAACATAAGCCGGATAGAGTTAACATTTCTTATTTATAAACAAAAAATCACACATCAGCCAACATGTATGGCTAATGTCGACATTATCCAAATGTTAACATTATTCGTAACATATATAGTAGTTTGTATGTACACGAGGAAAATTTTTAGTAATTTACTCGCAGACTAAATTAAATTGCATCATTCGATTTTTAATTTCAAATTTTTAATTATCCTTTTAATTAAAAAATTATATATGTAAGAATGTTTCACTAGCCTTATCCAATTTATCAATATGCAAGATATAAATAAAGTCATGGGGGATGGATATGATATTATCATTCCTACCTCTGGTATATGGAGTAGTAGCACTGGCGTATTGAACTAATTTTTGGTAAGAAGCAAAAAATGTGTATTAGGTTTAATTTTATATAGGTAACGGTCCAATACGCGATCTACACATTGATTTACGGTTCTATAAGCAATCTACGTCATAAATGTATAGTACAAATAAATTTGTACACGTAAGGTTACAACTTTTTTCATAGTGGCATCAGCATTTCGTTTCATACAATTTCTTATTGGCCATTATATACAACACCATCTTTCATCTTTATACATTCATCGGATTATCGGCCAGCAATAACCCTCGGCCTTTTAAATGATGAATACATGTTACTTCATCTCTAATTATGTGTCTATATAGGTGATCAATAGTTCATGTCATATTGAGTTAAAATATAAAAATTCACATACATAAAACTTACGACTCACAATAAAAATTCATAAAATGAAAGAACACGAATAAAAAATGTATTAATGATTTTCAGTATCGGAGAACAAAAATAAAATATAATAAAATAATAAGAAAACAACAATCGCAATAAGAAAACTTGTACATCAACACAATCTTATTGGTAGGTTGAGTAACATTTGTAAGTCGCATATTAGACCATTACCTTTATATATTATATATATATGAGTTATATTATTTAATTATTCTATTTTTTTATTAATTCGATTTCGTCGGCTATAATGTTTACATTGAATACATAGGTGGAGATTTTATTGCATTTTAGGAGGGCTTAAATGTCAATTGTTGCAAAATAAGTACCTATTTAATATTTTATACTACGAAATTTAATAATGTTTGGGGGGGGTATTGATATTTTTGGGGGGACTAAGCCCCCTTAAGCACCCTCCTCCCAATCTCCGCCTATGATTGAATATAACGATACACATATTTACGTCTAGTATCTTTCTCAGTTTAATTATATAAAAATTTGACTTACTTAATACATTATTTTTTAATAACAATTTGGATTGGATTCAACTGTATACTTTTTTATTATATTTTATTAAAATATATTATTGTATTTTAAGAAAGTTAAAAAGAGCAGTATAATATTAAAACATAATGATTTTACATTTTATTTATATAAAATTAAAAAAATTAACCTCATATATATTATGTGTTATAAATATGTGAAATATGTGGCCTTTCATTGTAAAGTTGTCACGTGTAAAATACTTTTGATCTTAACATAATTATAAGTCAAAAAGCTTACAGGTTTTTAATGTTAAAGCAATTTATTTACCATAATTTATCACGATTATAAATTCGTTTGACTTAAGTACTTCTGACATTATGTTCCATTTTCATTTAATAAAATATACAGCAAAATATAAAAAAGCGTTAATTATAAAGTTTTTTTTTGTAATAATATAAATAAATACATACAAAAAAAAACAATTTTTTATGAAGCATAGTTTTAATTATAATTTATAAGCTTTGAAAAAATTTGAAAATAATATATTTTATTTGAAGTCTCAGTATTTAGTTTTAATTAGAATGGCAAACTAGTTTGATATTTCATTAAATTCTGTATAACGTTAGTTAATACAAATTTTGTACAGAGTGATTTGTATATTTAATAGCAATTTTAAAATTTTAAGTTTTAATTTAAAGAATATTTTATAATTTATAAGTTATGAAACTGTATTATTTTTAATAATTTTTCATTAAACATAATTTTTTCTAAAACATTAAATAAATATCGATGTTGGATATGTATGATAATTGATAAAATTATTGCTTAGATAGTCGAAATAAGGAATTATAAATTACTGCAAATTCTTATCTTATCGAAAATGTGAATCCTATGATTAATAAGCTATTAAATTTTTATATCGAAATGTATACATATTTTATATAACTGTCAATAATTGCATAACAGTTTCCATTTAGAGTAAGAAATGAAAAATAGAGGTTGTCAACTTAAAAAGGATAAAACCTTAACCACTTAAGTAGAAAAATAAGTTTAATCATAAGTTTAATGTAATAATTTGTTAGAACTTAAAACTTAATCAAATGAAAAGTGAAAACGTACAAAAATCGAATAACAAAATTGGCGTTATGAGTTATATGGCAGTTTGTATTTTTGAAAAGGTTGAATATAAGTTTAATGTTGATTCAGGTGACTAGTACAGTAAATGACACTACAGACATGTCGGATGAAGTTTGTGAAATTGAAAATTATTTTGATGAGCGTGATTAAAATTGTCGAAAAAAATATAGAATGTTAAGTGAATATGTGTTGAAATGCACAAATAAAACAGTTATTGAAGTTCTATTTA